>OZ023246.1:2000468-2106921 GCA_964006365.1 Trididemnum miniatum | reverse complement strand
TAGCTCAGTTTGACGTTGTTCCGCTCCATAAAATTTGCAACCAGAACAACATCAAACTGAGCTACTCCTGTACATCAAACATGACCTCAATAATATCTGGTCACAACAAAAATCTCCTGCAAAACAACCCAGCAAATCAGGCACAATCAAACCGATGCAACTGCAGGCAAAACACCACTTGTTTGTTAAACGGCGAATGCTGCAGTTTCTCCCTGGTATACAAGGCCTCAATTACAACAAAAGAGAATGCTATACCCAAGAAGCATTATTACGGTTTATGCGAAATTACGTTTAAAACCCGGTACAACAACCACACGCACTCCTTCAGAGACAAGAAAAAACAAAACTGCACAGAACTATCTAAACTGTACTGGAATTTAACGTCTGCGGGCAAGAAACCCAAAATCAGCTGGAGCATCGAAAAACATGCAAATGCCTACCAAAGCGGAACAAACAAATGCCAATTATGCCTGGCCGAGAAAGTTTCGATCCTGCAAGCGAACCCAAGCACAACAATAAACCGAAGGTCGGAACTAGTATCAAAATGCCGTCATAAAAACAAATTTAAACTCAAAAACTTCAAACCAGACTAATACGGCTCGTTCGTTCATTGTTTATATTTTATCCGTCATTATATCCGCCATACTCCGTTCGCAACTTGCATAAATCTGGAAACACTGTTTTTTCGAAAAGCATTTCCCGTTTGCTGCCTTCAAAGTCAGCACAGCGTGCTGAGTTCGGGCAGCGAGACGGAGATGTTTTTTGAGAGGAATCAGTGCGAGAAAATGTTTAACCTTTATAATTTTTTAACTTTCAATTAATCTTTAGAACCTCACCTGATGAACCCATTAGGGGGAAACAGTCTGATGTGAGTTTTTATAATTTTTATGTTTTTAATCTGTTATTAAATCATATACTACGCTCTGACTACGTCATCGAGCACTTTTGTCAACTGAAGACCCTCAAGCCTTGACTATTTATTTATTTGTCCTCCCATTACGAGGAAGCGATCAAAGCAATAACGAGTTTGCCTCCGAGTTGCTGATCAACCATCCGTCTACCAAACCAATATGGGAAGAATCACGTTAAGTGCCTTTCCCTACGACTCAACAAGTAAACCTGCCGGCTTGTTCCCCACGCTGTCCCTTTAATGCTGAGCGCGCAGCAGGGAAGCTGTTAACATCAATTTTGAAGTCGTTAGTTTGACCAGACTCGAAATCAAACCAGAGTCTACTGCTCCAAATGTACACTTCCATCCGTTCGGTCTTCTGAGCTGCTTTTGAACCAGATCTTCTGACTGCGATTTGCAATTGAACTAATCACACTTTAGCTCTGCTCTTATTAAACTGCTTCAAACTTAACTTAAAGCAAACTTGTCTTTGACTACCTGAAGGCATCAATTGATTTTGCACTGCGCATGTGATTTGGTTCCGCATTCTTAGTCGACACTTATCCTAAAGAAAAACTTTTTCTTTTGCAAGATTCATCATGCTTTGCCTTATTTGGGCCATTGCTTTGCATTTTTCTTAGCCGCACAGCGCAACCTATGATGACATCACACGAGAAAGTCTCTTTTTGGACGTCGGCTTTCTTGATTTCGCAAATTTTTATAGAAATTCATGGCATTGAACTACAAACTTAAATTACTTCTTAGAGTTCTTTACATAGGCTACATATTAATAGAAGGCAATAATTAGCACAATGTAAGTTGCGCCATTCCGCGTTTCTTTGTGTTGTTGTTGCTGGTGACTGCAACGTTTCTATCATATCGGAAATTATCTAACAAAGCCATAAAAGCAGAAAATATCCAAAAAGCCGGCAATTTTTTTCTACTGAGTTATTTTCTTGAAGTTCGGTAGCAGGCATTGTATTGCGTACCCCCGGGCAATTTACTCAACGGCGGTGTATTTAAAACAATCAAATAGAGCTTTGTTTGCTTGGAAGCTGCCGAGGTTTTTACAAGGATGCTTTCATATGCTGTACCACCGTACAAAAATGTAAGAAACCGAACAGTTAGTAGGCCTGTCCTACTTTCAGTTACGAGCGATTTGGAGAAAAAAATGGCCTTTTCTTTAACCTACGGCAACCATTCTCTCTTTTACTACTCAGCGTTATCTTAAATCTGCTTCATTTTTGCCAAACTTACGTTCTTAGAGATTTTTTTTTGAAAAGTTTGCACGAGCTGTTTACATCAACTCAATTATTGCTAATGTTTAAAAAGTGCAAAACTTATTTTGTAATATGAGCTGCTGGTACTAGTAAGTTTTTCAGCATCACAAAGCTGTGTGCAAATGATAATGACGCTGTTTCCTGTAAGTGACTTTCGGGAAAGCACCGAAACTTAATGATCAAATCGTGAAGCGTCTCTGAAATGATGCGAAACTGGACTTACGATTGTAGTTAGGCGCTGGCAGAAAATACGTTTGTTCATTTTGTTCTTATCTCAATTCCTGTAATTCAACGTAGGTGGCCAAATGGATAAAACGTGTGCCTCTAGAACTGCAGACCTGGATTTAGTTTCGAGTCATGTTAAATCAATGCCTTTACACTTGGTATTCACAGTTTCTCTGCTTGACGCTAAGTATTAAAGGGACAATGCGGAGAACAAGCCGGCAAGTTCACTTGTGCAGTTGGAAACGCACCTACAGGGATTCCACCATCTCAGAGGGATAGACAGGAGGCCGGGATGCATATTTCGGAATGGTTGCATAGAAACTTTCCACCTTGCTCTTACTCTGCTCTTAAACGATCTGATTGGCTAGATCATTTGCGAGGTGGGCTCTATAGGAGAGCGATAGGGCTCGACCGAAATGAGTATGAGCAGAAAAATAGGACATAAATTTGGCGGCAGCGACGTGGCACAGCGGTGAGCACGCTGCCCTGCTACTTAAGAATCTGGGTTCGCTGCTGCTCTAGGTTTATATTTAATCTCAACAAACTTGGTTTCTTAAATGCATCTTGGTTTCTTTCATGTGTAACTTTTTCTCATGCGATTCGGGATGAGTAGTGGTAACAGAATAAACAAAAAATTTCATTACTCGCAGCTGCATACTCGCCCAACTACAGCTCTAGCCAATCACATCGCCGAAGAGCAAAGCGGAAATTTTCTGTGTAACCATTTCGAAATATGCGGCCGGGATAAGCAAGGTCGTTATAGCACTTTCTCGTGATAGGGGGATAAATATGTGACTAAACACAAAATAAAAATACCAATCCATTTTTTCCGGATATTTTTCGAAGCTTATAACTGGTCTTGTCAGGCTACTCAGAATTGGGTAAAGTTTTCTAGAGTCAAAACTTGGTCACTTTTGAACAAAGCCGCTGGAAGGATTTATGGGCAATGAGCATGTTCCGCGGGAGAAAAATGACAATAGGTGTGACGAAAAAGCATCTTCTAAAAAGAGGGTCACCCACACTTGGCGTGGGTCCAAAAAGCCATTTGATTGTGTAGAAGACGATGTCCACATCGAGTTGAAACAATTCTAAAAACAGCAAACAAACTTTCAACTTAACACAAACAAATGCCTTGCGCCAATGTAAAAAAAAATTCTAATCTTTATTATATTTACGCCGAAACGTGTAACGAGTGTCGGGGTTCGTCTCCTCGGCTTAGCGCCAGAATAACACAGCTCCGAAGAAACGTCGCAGCGGTGGCTAGCCGTTGACGACATTGTATGCGATTTGAACGACCCGGGATTCGAACCCCAGACCTCTCTCACCTATAGCAATGTATTAACAACTCAGATGGCCGAGTGGTATAGAGCGTCTGTCTCTTGAGCTGTAGACTCAGGTTTGATTCCGAGTCGGGTCAAACCAACGACTTTAACATTGGTATTCACAGCTGCCCTGCTTGACGCTCAGCATCAAAGGGACAGTGTGGAGAACAAGCCGGCAAGTTTACTTGTTGTGCCGTTGAGAAAGGCACTTAGCGGGATTCCCCCATCTTGGTGTGGTAGACAGATGGCTGGCAACTCCTAAGCGAGCTCGTATAGCGCTTTGATCGCTTTCTCGTGATAGGAGGATAAATATGCAACTAACTAGCTAACAGGCCGGTTTGCGTCAAAATCACTTAAATTTAAACAACTCTTAGCTTTCACTAAGGTTTCACAAAACATTACCGATTGTCGTCCGTTTTCAAAAAAAAAAATTACGGATCGACACTGTGAATACCAAAAATTGAACCGTTTTATAACATACGTTTATGTATGACGCAGAGCTGATGCCAAGGGGGGCCAGGGGGGCCTAGCCTTGGCCCCTCTCAGTTGACTGCTCTGCCGCCGGCTCTGGTATAACGTTAAATCGTAGGCCTACATTGCCCACGCCACTCTAAAAGTTCATGCTGAGCCACATGATGAAACACCACGTTTCTAGTGGATTAAAACCTATTTTTAGCCATACCGGTAAGCCTCATTTGGTGATAACGATGCTTTGTCTCAACAACAAAATTTCAATTTTCACTAGGCAGTTAAAAACAGATTATAAATAGCTTTACTCCGGATTCTCTAATGACGTGGATCGCATCTTACAGAGATAAGTGGAAAGTACCGCACGATGCAGTGCAGTTGTTCAGAAGCGTTCATGCGCGAAGGGCGGGACGCGGCTACGATAAATAGAAGAAAACGTAACGAACTTTTGCGCGTCGGTGTTGCAACCGTAGCCTAAGGTTAAAAGAATGACGTTCACATTGGAAGCGGCTTTACGTGTTTCCAAGTTTCCGATTTCTTTATATATGCATTAGCATTGCAGTTGTATTTAAGATTTGTGGTGCGCAAGTCCGATCGATTCTTAGCTTGTTAGCGTTGTCAATGGTGACGCGACACAATCATGCCCACTTTGGTGTTTTTTTATCTCTTTTTTTACTCGCGAGTCATAACGTTAATCGTTTTGCTGCTTATCCAAGCTTAATGCTAACGTCAACTCTGAGCTATGGAAAATCTAACTCTGGTTCAGTAAAAAACAAACTTTCGTTGAATTGTTTAAAAATTATTAACATGATTACAGCTCCGAAACGTGTTCCAGCGGAAGTTTTCTGTTTTTTTTTTAAATGGAGATGAACTAAGCAAGTGTCACTCAGCCAAATATTCAGGAATCCCTACAGAGAGTAATCTAAAATGGAATTTTGCATAAAATTAAAAATCTACCGGTATATAAAAAGCTATCTCACTCTTCTAGAATTATTTCGAAGCCACGACATTTGGTTAATTTTACAACAACAAAAATATTTTGATACAGCTTTGTAAAAAGTCATCTGTTAACAAGGAATATTCTTTCGTGGGGAAATCATTATAAGTCTGCAATTCAGTGTCTCTCTACAAAACAAAATTCTAACGCTCATCTTCAAGAAAACCTCAAAACCACGTTTCTTACTATAATCTCTATTAGCCACTAGCGTAGACAGGATTTTGCAATGGTGGGGAGGTTGAGAATGACGTCACATTTGACCATACGTTGTATACAGGAGCTGATTCAGAAAGTTTTGGGGGAGAATGTAATCTAGAATTAGGTTGAATGTCAACTAAATACAAAGACGTTTAGACCCGGAAACGGGCGTAAATAAGCCTTTTGAAAATGTTTCAGGAAAGAGACGTATATTCAGAATTTTTTTCAGAGAGGTAGCACCAATTTTGGTCACATTTTTTACGCAGCTTTTTTCGACAGAGTTAATTTTAAGCAACGTAAGTACCAAAACGACTCTAGGGGGGTCCGGGGTATGCTTCCCCGGAAAATTTTTGAAAATTTGCATACTGTAAAGGCCATTTTGGTGCTTTTTAAACAATTTTTGGGGAAAGCTCGTCACATTTTTGGCCCCTAATTTTTTAGTGCTTCACCAATGATACATTTTGTTCTCACAGTTTCGACTATGCGTGGAAGGCGACTACGGCATGTTGTTATGAAGAGGTTCAAAATAATTATGGAAAGATTTTATTCATCCAAAACATTGTTGAAAATGGTTGGTGGGGGGGATGCATGCGCAGCATACTCCACATCCCCCTGATTGTAGGCCTATAATAACAAAAGATGGTCTTAAACTTTAGAGATATGTTTTAACCTAAAAACACCGAAGGCAGTTTAGGCACGATGATTGTAAGGAAGTCAAAGAATGCTTTTTGGTATAACTGGCAAAGCGATATTCAAATGTTAGCGATTTAGTTCTTTTTTGAGCTACAGTAGGCCTACGTACATCATATTTTCCTTGAAATTGTTTATTATTTTTTCTACGGAAGGTCTGAGAGGCCGAGGGCAGTTGCGTGAACAGGAGCGCCACTGCTCAGCTAATAAAATTGCGTCATTGTTTGTTTCATAAGCAGAACGGCAAAGAACAAGATTCAGGAAACAAGGCCACGTAATTCTTGTTATTATGACAATTACAAAACCAGACTATCAAATGACAAAGTATCGAGCACTTCGAAATAAGTATCAGTAAAAGAAGTATGTATGACGTCATTTGAGGCTTAATGGGGGGGGGGTTGTAATCCCCCACTCTTCCCCGTGGTTACGCCATTGCTACTAGCCTATTCATCGAAGATACGAAAATACAAGACCTATTTAATTTTGAAATGGCAAAATTTATTGTAAGAACACAACAAACTTTCTCCTATGTTTAGTAATTACTTTTTATGTATAAATTGATCCACTCCCACAATACCAGAAGCTATTCTTCCAATAAGTTTTTTTTTACCTTTTTTTTTTCTGCAAAGCTCAAGCGATTATAATTTACTCTGGAGTTCAAATTTGGAACAAAATAACAGTTTCACTAAAAAATCTTTCTTCTAGAAAATTTGTTCATGAATGTTTTCCATATTATATTATACATTGGACGAATCATGGTCGAAACAAGCTCAAAGAACATGGTTCACATAACGTATAGTCATTTTGCGGTGTTTTTTGGTCCGACTTACTCGGACTCATTTTATCCGATATTTTCCTATAAGTCGGATATTTTCGATATAGCCTATTTATATCGGACAAATTATGTCTAATAAAGTTGATAAAGCGTGCGTTTCTTGGTTGGACTTAAAGAGTACAATTTGTCCGATATAAAAGTCAGACATTTCCTACATATAAATCGGACAAATCATGGTCTAATTAAGCTCAAAAAACATGGTTCACAAAACGGATAGTTTTTTCCAAACGGCGCCCCATACCTTCACTACTTCCGTACGTGCATTTCTTGACGTAAAAATAAATTCTGGCCTTGTAGTTCACGCTTGTACTCCGTAGTTAAGTATTCACAAATCTTTTGCGGGCGAGAGAGCAACGTGTAACTAAGATCATAAACTTAATAGCGAACGGTCGAAACCACCCTAGTCACCGGATCATATTACAGTATCTTACATTACAAAAACTCTTCGAAATGAACACATGAATGGGGCTGCAGTTCTTTGGTCCAGATCCAAAACGGAGGCCTACGTTGCAAACTGTTTTTAATGATAACGTATTTGCATAGCATTCTTTCCTGACAGAAATTCAAATGAAAAGCGCTTCACAAACACCCAAACCGTAACACTAGAAATAAATATACAGCAGACAAAAATCGCAATGGCAAAACCAGAAGACAATTATAAGCTTGTGATAGGTTTGAAAAAAATAACGGCTGCTGGTATTTATTTCAATCATTCACTTGGCTAGATTTTACTACGTCGCTCGATTTGAAATATAATCAATCATTCGTTTCCACAGCACCATGCTCTCCGAATTTAAATTTTAATGATCGAATCTTGTTTCAAACACTTCAATTATTTTTATAGCTCAAGAAAGTATTGGTAGCCTAATACGCCTCATACGCTTATGGCCAAAAAGAAAAAAAGAAAAAAACAAAACGAGAACGGAAAAAAACGTGTAAGCCTACCTGAAATTGGTCAAATGACCAACAAAAATTTGAACTTTTTAAATTGTATTGAACTGAAAATCAAACAGTAATTGAGGGAGCGTGCAAAGTGAGCTTGCGCTTTTCGAGTCAGCAGCCACCCGGTACATATGTCCAATGCGACCGGCTCCAGCCGCGAACCGAACCCGTCACATAGGATCTGTCACCTGCGCACGGTCAGCGAAGCAGAATACAAAAAATTTAAAAATACTTTAATAACAAAATACGTCGATATCAGTGTCAACAAAACTCAGAAAACACAAAAAAATACAGCAAGAAACTGAAATGGCAAAAAATCAATTGCAGAATTCCCTAAGCGAGGTTAGCAGTATTTGTTCAAAGCACAACAGTTCAAGTGAGCGTTAACGCACAGACGTTGCAATCCAGACTGCGAACACGCAAGCATGTTTGATCGAGTTAAAGTTCAAGTTCACTAAAAACTGAGTTCGAGTTCATCTTTAATTTTGTCAGTCCGAGTTCAGTAACTTTTACACAGTATATGCTGAGTTCAAGTAGTTCTTGTCAAGCTTAGGATAAAAATCAATTAACATCTTCGAGATCGAGTACAAATTCAAAGATTTTTGTTCGGCAAATAAGACCGAGATGGAGCTCGCAGGCCTGGTTGTAATACTGAGGGTTGAAAATGCTGATCCTGATACGCAGATGACGTGACATTGCGGAGTCATTTATCCTGAGTTGTCTTCATAAATACAACTCGCTTCGTTCAGCGATAATCTCAAGAGTTAGTGCATTCCGAGCATCCGAGGTAACAGACTTACAGGCCGGGCGAAGAAACATTCCTAGGCTTCTGAAATATGTGACGAAAAGATGTACTTGCATGTAGAAAACCACAGAAAGTGGCTAGCATGCCAAAAAGAAAAAGCTTCGTGTTTCGCCAGCAAAACAAATTTACTTTCAATTAAGCAAATACAGCCACTAATGAACTTTACTTGTCCCGAAGGCTAAAGGACTTTCACCAAATTAATCTTTTATAACCACTTGTTTTAAATATCACATTAAAAAATTGATTATGATGCAGATTTTGGAACTACTTATATTGGACAAGTGGACAGGGTAAATCTTTCTTAGCTAATGTTTCTTCAAGGGAGCAACAAAGCAAGATAACAAAAATTATAAAGCAGCAAAAACTTTGCTTGGTATCATATGAGCTGTTCTAAAGCATTACATTCAGCGTTAAGTGATAATAATGTTGGTGTCAAATGTCATTACAAGTGATGGGTGTTAAAGCTACGTATCTTTTTTCCGATGTAACTTTTCATTTACTAACTTTCGAGTATACCAGGTGACGTTCTTAAACACGAATTAATTACTAAAGCAAAGCATCAGTTCCATAAATGGGCCAGCTAACGTAAAACATTACTTCGTTAATCACTACTTCGTTTACAAGTTTTATCTCCGTTAAAGTTTTTAGTTGCATATTTATCCTCCTATCACGAGAAAGCGATCAAAGTGCTGTAACCAGCTCGCTTAGGAGTTACTGGCCGGCCACCAGCTGTTTACCACTCTAAATTTGGGGATTTCCGTTAAGTGCCTTTCCCAACGGCACGACAAGTAAACTTGCCGGCTTGTTCTCCACAGTCCCTTTAATCCTGAGCGTCACGCAGGGAAGCTGTAAATGTGAATTTTAAAGCCATTGTTTTGACCCTACTCGGAATCAAACCAGAGTCAACAGCTCCAGTGGCGGACGATCGTTAAATTTAGCTCCAAAACGAAAGTTAATTGAATTCGTTAATTTCTGACCTCAAATGGCATTTGTTTCACAAAAACTTAAAGTTTTGGAATATTTTTGTCTCTGTAGGACAACTTTTGCTCCCAAACAATATTTTTTATTGACATTATCTCATATTTTTGACCTCATTCTTAGAGTTATATTTTTTGCACAGTTTTTGACATCCAAGTTAACCAATAAGCATTAACGACACGTTAAATGAATGTCAACAAACACTAAGCGTTAAGTCAAAAGGCAATTTAACGGAATTTAATTCAGTCCGTCCATCTCAAAAAAAATGTTAACGGGCGAACTAGTTATCAGAAAAAAATTGCTCACCTATGACTAGTTCAGTCAATAAGCGAGCTTTACAACAAGGTTATTTAAAAAAACATGGAACCACTGCCTAGGCCAGGGGTTCTTAAATGGTAGCCGCAAGCACACAATTTACCAACGGTAATTAACCACTTGAAGCCAGCGAACCACTGCAGCTATCATGAATGAAACACGGACAAATTTAGTAGCCTGGCAAGGAGCCACTGGTATTGAGAGTCTGTAGAAGGCCACAAACCGCAAAAGGTTGAAAACTACTGGCTTAGGCATTATGCCTTGCAGAATGACGATATGCCACCAATGAATCCGAGCCAAACTGCGCACCAAGCCAAAGCAAAGCTGTAGCCATAAGCAAAGTAGCTTGACCTTCTAATATCTTTTTCGCTGGATCCTGTATACACGGCAACGCCAATCAAACCAAAAACACCTGAACCACAAAAATTGAAATTTTAAAAATGCTTTAAACCTTCATTATACTCGCGATATTACGTCGAAGCGTGTAACGAGTGGCGGGGCTTATCTCCTAGCTTAGCATCTGGGCAACACAGCTCCGAAGAAACATCGCACCAATGTTGAGCCGTTGGCGACGCTGTGTCCGATTTGTTTGGCTCGGAAATTGAACCCAAAACCTCCCACGCCAAAAGCGGAGTCTTTAACTAAACTTTTCACAATCATTTCACTGAATCAGTGAAAAAATTGTCAAAACTTCAAAAATACTAAAAAGTGTTTAAAAGTTTGAAAATATTAGAAAATAAATTTGAAAATTTTGAGAACTCGCTCAGTTTCTGGACAGTGGACATGATAAAACTGCCTGGGGTTTTTAAGTTTTTGTCTTCCAAGACTACATGAGACTTTAAAAAGGGGTTTTTAAAACCGTTTTTGTAAATCCTTCCATGCTGCTGTCCACAGATGGCCTAACTTCACTTAAAACTAGTTCAATCAAACTGTCAAAAAAAAAGCTAAGTTGGCTCAGTAAAAGTGTGATTAATACAAAACAAAAATTTGCACTAAAAATAAAACAACATACTGGCAGCGATTGCAAATACTCCTGCTCGAACAAACCATTTCTTTGCCTGTCGCCGAAATGCAATTAAAGCTGAGAAGAACGAAAAAAGAAAAGTAAAGTTTGTAAGCACCATGAATGAAAATGAAACTTTGATTTCAGCTGGGTGCAGTAGATCAGAGCTTCCCAAACTGGGGGTCGCGTAACAAACTTCAGGGGTCGCAGGAAGTACACATTTGTACAAATTTTCGGCAAAGTATTGGCGTATTCAGTGTTACGCAATTGCGTAGCATGCTGTTGTGATTTTTAAAACTTTTAAAACTGGTGCAATTGCGCAAACAGCATTCTTAACTTAGGCCTAGCTGTAGATTTTGGCCTATCTCTAAGCTAAATACGAAATGGTGAGGTAGCGGTTGAATGTTGTAGTTCTCTGTATAACTATGAACTGTTTTGTTTCGTCACTTTGGTATCAAGTGACAAAGCTGGATGTATCTTTTTGTTTCTTCGCTTCGGTTGGCGACTCCATGTAGAACTCTGCTGGCAAGAGGCTATAGTACCGGTAACTAAAAACTATTTAAAAAATGAATAGCTGGTTAATCAATGGTTAGCATTAAAGCCGAATATCCATCATCATCGGCCTCGGCAGTAACCGCACTCCGGCCGTTTGTCTCGACGTGTCTGTGCGAGTCTGCATGTTCAACGTTGACGGCAAAACATCGTTCCTGCATAAGCAACATTGAAACCGCCGTGAGACCGGCATTAACAAATATTGAGCCGCGGCTGGATTAGGCTTGTAGGAGAAAGCAATTGCACCCATCACATTACATAAATGTGTTTGCTTTTTTTGTTTCTAATAAGCTATTTCAGTATAAACCAGTAGGCATTGTAGGCATCCACAGCTCAGATGGCCGAGCGGTAAGAACGTTTGCCTCTGAATCTGTGGACTTGGGTTTAATTCCGAGTCGGGTCAAACCAATGACTTTAAAATTGGTATTCACAGCTTCCCTGCTTGACGCTCAGCAATAAAGGGACAGTGTTTAAGTATATTGATTTTGTTCGCCGGCGCCACCGAGTTGCTGCGGAGTGGCAGCTTCGAGTTGGCTTGTAAGCAGCAAGAAAATGCAAAGTCTCAGCTACGCCCAAACTGTGAAAGGTAATTCTGTTTCTCACAGCTTTGAATCTAAAACGAGAAGACCCAACTGCTTGAATTTTAGGCATAAACAAATAATGAAAAGACAAGAAGCAATTACTTTCCTCAAACAGTTACAGTACTCTATACTGAAATTGACAGGAGTTGCAGAAATGAAAGCAGGTACAATCGACGTTACTTGCAAAACAAGAAAAGATGTACTAGAGCTATATGACATACTTCAAAAAGTGGATGCAGTTGCTTTCGTGAAATTATACGAACAGGATAACGTTAACGTTGTAGTAGGTTGGGTACCCATTCCCATGCCAAACGAGCGTATCAAATCAGCTTTTCAAAATGCATTTGGACCTGTAATAAAGGTTTTACAAAGAAAGTGTCGCGATGGCCTAGTATCGGGCGTAAGAATTCTTATTATGCAAAAAGATGTTTTAGAAAAAAATCCTATACCCAGCTATTTTAAAATAGACGGCAACGAGCTCTATGTGACTTATGAAGGTCAAAAGTTTACTTGTAAATATTGTGGCGAAATTGGGCATAAGCAAGTAGATTGTGACAAGCGAGCGCAGAATTTCCCGTCACTTCAGCGGGATGAAAACATTATTCAAAACAGCAGTCCTGACCAACTGCAAACCGATGCCTTCCCAAGCAAAAAACGCAAGAAAAATACCGAAATACGCAAAGCTAACAAATTTAGGACCGAGGCTGCAGTGGACTTGAGCTGCGCGGCGGGTTCTCTATGCTTTAATACCAGCAACAAGCCACTTGATTTGTCGCAACCAGAACAGCTAAGCAAAGAACAGATGGAGGTGGACGTTCCTGCTGACAAGACTCATGTCCCAAAAGATTGGTGGGAGCGTGGAAGCTCTATTATTTGTCAAAGTTGTAAGTCGGAAAATATATTAGTCAACCCCGAGTCGCATTTTATTTGTTGGAACTGTCATAACGATAACCTTATTGCCAAACCATGCTGCGCATCTGAAGATAATGCCGACTCGTATCGAAGTGTTTGCCCGAATACCACAAAATTTCCATGCCCAGCCTGCACTGTAGAAATGTTGTACCTTTCTTGCTGTGAGTCGTTTGTGCCTGTTAATAAAATAGACGACGAAAATATTATCCAATGCGGAAAATGCAACAAACTCTTTATGGAATGCAACTGCGAATCCTATAATCAATTGCCCGGTCAAGGCTTGGCTTTTTGCTGCAAAAACGTCAAATGCCATTATAAAACTGTACATTGTGATTGTTCTCGAAAATCTGTGCAACTTTTTACCGGTACGACTCCATATCTATGTGAATGCGGCTGTGAATTTGAATATGACATAGATATGGGTGTAACGAAAATGTACTAGCTTAATTGCCTCTGAAACGACACTGTAATATATACAATAGCTTTGCATCTTTTCCCGCTGAATACTGTTTGTGCTACTATTCCATAGGTCTAATATACTGTTACTTCCTTTATTGTTAATTTATAATGGATTTGGTTGTTGCTAGCTATAATGTTGCGGGTTTGGGTAATGCCATCAAAAGGAAGTCAGTTTGGTATTTTTTAAAATCTAGTCCAGTTCACATTGTGTTTTTGCAAGAAACCCATGCTTATTCTGCTTGCGAAACATTGTGGGAGAAGGAATGGGGTGGAAATATTTTATGGAATCATGGGACTACTCGTTCCAAAGGTGTTGCAATTGCTTTTAAGTGCGGATTGCAATACCATGTTAACGATATAAAAACTGATGACCAAGGTCGCTTGCTACTAGTTGATATCAATATTGAAGACAGAAACTTCTGCCTAGCTAATGTATATGGACCCAATGTTGATAATCCTACCTTTTACTCAAACCTATTTAATCAACTCCAAAATTTTTCGACCTCAGATATTATATTGGGTGGTGATTTTAATTTAGTTTTAAATAATGATCTTGATAAATTGGGAGGTTCATCACAGCACATTAATTACAAGGCCAGTAATGTTGTTAATACAAATATGAAAACTTTAGGCCTTACTGACATTTTCCGCTCCTTGCACCCGACCAAGAAGCTTTTTACGAGAGTTCAAAACAACCCTTTCGTATCATCTAGACTAGACTTTTTCCTGATATCCAATTCGTTGCTTACCGACAGTCAAACCGCTTCCATTTTACCAAGTGTGCATTCTGATCATAAACTGGTGCAAATTAAATTATCTCTAAAAGCTGTTCATAAAGGTACCGGGTATTGGAAGTTCAATAACTCATTACTGCTGGACAAAAATTTTATTTCGGTAATCAAAACCGTTATCGGTGAATTCCAAACTAATCATCCTCCAAATACATGCAATCCGCACTTACAATGGGACACTTTAAAGTGTGTGCTTAGAGGATACATCATTGAATTTAGTGCTAAAAGAAAAAAGATGTTTTTGCATCGGCAAAATTTGCTGCGCGTGCATTTACAGCAGCTACACAATGCACTGAACAACTGCACCTCGAATGACCTAAATAGCTTGCTTGCTGACATCAAGTCTTGTCAGTATGAACTTGATAGCATGATTGAGGAAAAAGCAAAAGGGGCTGCTATTCGCAGCCGCGCAAAATGGGTTGAATCTGGGGAAAAAAATACAAAATATTTTCTCAATTTAGAAAAATCTCGAAGGGGGAATAAATCAATAAATAAGATTAAAAACACAAAAGGAATTTTGGTGACAGAACAGCAAGCTATTTTGGAAGTTTTAACACAGTACTTCAAATCTTTTTATTCAAGTACTGACAACAATGTTGATAGCATTCAACTTCGCAATTATTTGTCTAATATTGATTTGCCTGTTTTGTCAAAAGATCAAACTGAAAATATTTCTGTTCCTATATCAGAACAGGAATGCCATGCTGCCTTGAACGCTATGTCTAACAACAAATCACCTGGGCCGGATGGCTTTACTGCTGAATTTTATAGAACGTTTTGGGATGACTTGAAACCTTTTTTTTTAGAATGTGTTCGCTTTTCTTACGAGAAGGGGCAACTGCCAAACACGCAAAAAGAAGGCATTATTATAATGCTCCCAAAGCCACAAAAAGACTTGTTGTTACCATCAAATTATCGACCTATAACTTTGCTTAACGTTGATTATAAGATAATCGCTTCTGCCATCAATAATCGAATGAAAAGTCATTTAAATACTTTGATTAAACCCGGTCAAAATGGCTTCATCAAAGGCAGACACTTCGGCGATAATATTCGCCTTTTGTTTGATGTCATTGATTTCGCTGATTTGAACGATACTTTGGGCGCAGTTTTAACGGTTGATATATTTAAAGCGTTTGACTCCCTTAAATGGGAATTTATTTACCAAGTGCTTGAAAAATATGGTTTTGGATCGTCCATTTTACACTGGATAAAAACGTTGTATGCCCAGCCAGTTTGCAGACTGACAAACAATAATTTCTTGTCCGATTCATTTGCGGTACATAAAGGTGTTAGACAAGGTGATCCTCTTTAACCGACTCTTTTCGTTCTTTGTATTGAATGTTTAGCAAGTGCTTTAAGAGCTAGTAATCAATATGTGGGCCTCCAGCTAGGAAGCTCTAATGTTAAAATTTCCTTATTTGCGGACGACACCATCATATATTTAGATGGAACAGTTAATCAAATTGAAATAGTTTCTGCTATCTTTACCGAATTCGCTACGTTCTCTGGCTGCACCATTAACTGGAATAAATCTAAAGCCTTTTATATAGGAGCTAGCAAACGTTGGCAAAAAAAGCCGTTGTCTCACTTTGGTTTGCAATGGCCTGATGATACTATACAATATCTTGGCTTGACCATTCCTACTAAGCCGAAAGGCAATAAATATGAGCTTTTTCGATTGAATTTTGACGGATACTGTCCTAAGTTGCAAACCATCTTAAATCTTTGGAAATCAAGAGGTCTCACTTTACTTGGTAAAATAACAATTTTGAAATGCCTCGTTTTTCCGAAATTGCTGTTCAAACTCTCCATGATTCCATCACATATTTTTCCACCATTTTTAAAATCTTTGAACCAAATTGTTTATAGTTTTATTTGGGGATCCAAATGGGAAAGAATTAGCAGAGTAAACCTTACTTCGAGTGTTGAATTAGGTGGTGCAAATATGTTACATTTACCAGCTTTTATAACAGCGTTGCATTGGAAGTTCATGCAAGCTTTTTTGAATGACTCAGCTGCGCCTTTGTGGAAGGACGTTGAGAAGTCTTGTGTTAGTGATTGTATATTACAATGCGTATTAAGTTCTAATTTGACCTTGCAACATCGTTTACTGCGAAAACTCATTCCGTTTCGTTTTTTGAAGATGGGTATTCAGGCAGCTAAAACGCTAATTCCTTACAATACTGAAGAAAATAAATTTCTATGGCTGAATAAAAACGTAAAATATAAGCGTAATCCCTTAATCATTTCAAAATTTATTAATGCTGGTATTTATTTTCATGCACAGCTGCTTGATGGAAATGGCAATTATATGCGCTTTTCGGATCTTGTTTGTAAATTTTCAATTAATTCCGATTCTCAAACAAACAAGGATTACGTAACATTGTATTTGGCTATACCGGAAACTTGGGAAAATAGAGCATCGTCTACTCTGATTGATAATACAAATGTTGATTTCTTAAATATTGTGAAACAAAAATCTCTAGATACTTGGGTTTCCACTAAAAACGCTTATTTACACTTAACTGGTAATCACGAAGGACCGATAAAACAGCAAACTCGATGGTTAAATGATTTGTGTATAGATAGTAGAGCAATCAACTGGAGAACGATTTATTGCAATAATTATTTCTGTACTACTGAAACTAAATTACGATCCTTTCAAATAAAATTAAATCTAAGAGCTATTGTAACTAATGTGCAATTGCATGGTTTTGGCATTGTGGATTCGCCTTTTTGTTCATTTTGTGCGCAAAGCATTGAAACAATTTTGCATTTATTTTGTTTTTGTCCAGTTGTAGATCAGTTTTGGCATGAAGTTTTTAGTTGGATATGCTGTCATTTCAAACGGGACATAAATTTTTGCAATTTTAACAAGATTTTTGGATTTCAAGAGTTAGAAAATTGTACTAAGACGGATTTGATTAATTGTTTTTTACTCAATGCAAGATTTTTGATTTATAGATGTAAAATTGAAAAAACCAAACCAAATATCATGTTATTTATAAGTACCATTAATTTGCAAAAAAAAACAGAATATTTGATTGCTAAACGTAATGGGGATTTGAAAAAACATTTTCGAAAATGGAATATCTATTGAATCGTGCTACTACTGTACCTGTATGTGCTTAACGACGTTATTTTGTAACTCCATAAGTATTAGACTTTGAAAATAGTATAGTGTTGTTTTTGTGTTGATACCCATTTTATTATTACTTTTTGCAACAATAAAAAAAAAAAAAAAAAAATAAAGGGACAGTGTGAAGAACAAGCCGGCAAGTTTACTTGTTGTGTCGGTGGGACAGGCACTTAGCGGGATTACCCCATGTTGGTGTGGTAAACAGATGGCTGCCAACTCCTGAGCGAGCTCGTATAGCGCATTGATTGCTTTCTTGTGATAGGAGAATAAATATGCCACAAAAATAAAATAAATAAATAATTGAGTAGCGGTAACTTGTTTTTAGTTTTCGCCTTTCAATAATTATCACAAATGCATATTTCGCACTGTTTGTGATTTTTGTTGTAAAGGGTCGCGAAAAATTTTGGAAGATTAAAAGGGGTCGCGAGCGAAAAAGTTTGGGAAGTCCTGCAGTAGATGATCAGCTGTAAAAACAAAGCAGCATTTTAATTTTAAGTCATATTCCATAGCAATAATTGCAGTTCAAAGCAGAGCTGCAAACATTTAATTTGCTCGCCGAGTTAAGAGTTTTTCATTTTTAATTTTGCGAGTTTGACTTCAGCAATTTTTATCGAGTTCGTACCAAGTTCAAGTATCTGGTAGTTTTTATTGGGATTAGGGCCAAGTTCAAACAATTTGTGTCAAGTTTAGGATAAGCTCAAAACTCAATCAGCTTTTTCAAGATCGAGTTCAAGTTTGAGTTTGGTAAACAAGGCAAAGTTCAGTGAGTTTGAGTAAGCAGCTCTGGTACCACGACGACTTTTTAACAAGCATTTAGCTTTGCCAAGTAAATGATCATATTATAAAATTGTTTTTTTTATTGCATATCTACATGCTACGTACTACATAACCAATCATATTACGAGCTGTATCACAGCCTACTGCACTCTTATGGCAAAAAACAATAAAAATGCCATACAACTAGACTATTCGGCTGCATGCCCAATAACACTGGTTATTAGCACAAATTAAGTACCGTAGTGTAGTCTCACCATCAAGAAAACACGTTTTTCGACACGACATCAAAAATCCAAAACTACCAACAGCTTGATATGAGGTATCTATTCCATCAAAATGATAGTCGTATCGATCAATCCAGTGAGGTGTGTACGTAGCTACTAAGGAAAATAACAATGACAAAAAGATAAAAAATAAACAAAAACATGAATATATTGTTCCACCAGATTACACATCGAGATTACAGGCTTTACCGTGGTTAGATATTGACACATCGAGATTACAGGCTTTACCGTGGTTAGATATTGACACATCGAGATTACAGGCTTTACCGTGGTTAGATATTTTTTTACCAAATTGAGTGTAACGTTTTGACCAGTCAGTGTATTCAGTTTTGAGAATAACATATTGTTCTAGTGTACTTAGTTATTGAAATATATATATATTTTTTTTTAGATGACTGACGATGACCTTTGAGGTCGAAATCGATTTTATCTTTTACTAGTTTTTAATATACTTTTTACCAAATTTTATCTGAGGCTGGTTTTTCAGTTTTACTTGATATAGATTTGTTCATGATACGAATGCTGAGAAACCGCTTCTATTTTATCATCACTGTTTTACTGTGGAGTTCTAAGTTGAGGGTGATTCAGGAAACCAACCAAAGTATTGTTCCACCAGATTTTATTTTTTCACCGCTACGCTGGATCTAAATAAATCAGGGAGTCGAACCGAACCCGAACCTGAACCGCGAACCGGTAAAAACCGCTTTTTTTCGGTGAACCCGAACCGAACCTGAACCGTTTAAAATTGAGATCATTGAACCTGAACCGAACCCGAACCTTTAATATTTCAAATCTGTGAACCTGAACCGAACCCGAACCTTTAAAATTTTATGCAAGTGAACCCGAACCGAACCCGAACCTATAATATTTTGAGGACATGAACCTGAACAGGAATCGTTTAGTAACAATGTTTGAATCTGAGCTGATTCTTAAAAAATATTAATAAAAATCTCTGGACATGTGCTGCGATGCGTAACATTCTTTTTGCTTACTTGGAGTTTTTTCTCGTTCTTCCGGTAACTTTACAATAACCTCAACTAAATCTAGTCAAGTTTTTTATTTGTTGACGTTTCGTTGGTACTGATGACCAACATCAGCAGAACGATAAAGCACTGACCTATTCCAACCTTTGCAACATTCTTTCTGCTTTTCAAAATTTAATGAATTTTTACATTTTTATGTAACCTTAATTGATTCGGGCATGCAATTTATATTTCGTCATTTGACTAATATAAGACCCTAATTTTAATTTAGTTTTTGCCAAATTAAGGATTTTGAAGTGAACCCGAACCTGAACCGCGAACAGGTAAAAACCGCTTTTTTTCGGTGAACCCGAACCGAACCTGAACCTTTGAAATTTGGATTTAGTGAACCTGAACCGAACATGAACCTTAAGAATTTGGTTTCGATGAACCCGAACCTTTAAATTTTGACGCAACTAAACCCGAACCGAACTTGAACCCAAATTTTTGAAAAGTCTTGAACCTGAACCGGAACTGAACCGTTAAAAATAAAATTTCTTGAACCTGGACCGGAACCGGAGCGATATTTTAAACGGTTCGACTCCCTGAAATAAATATAATAAAATAATTATCGGCAAAAGTCTAGATGACTGACTAATCATTAAGTTAAGAAAGTGTCTGGAGCAGTGCTACTCAAACGCCAGTATGCGTATCAGTGACGGTGCGCAAGCACTTGGCTGTAGGTATGTACGCGATCAATTAGGAGATTTTGTAAATTGAGTAACTTGTTTTATATTGATCAGAACGTCTACATAATTTTTAGGCAACAATAATAATTGATCTGCTTTCCCGCTACAGACTGTTTGGTGGGCCGCTAGGCTACTAGCCTACAACCACTTATCAGATACGTCACAAAAAATGGTATTTTGTAATATTGCAACTGTAATTGCAATCGCACTGTCCATAAAGATGGCAGATGGTATGTAAACTAAACCCAACGTTGTTCCCTTTAAGAAGATAGTTTTTAGCAAGTGCGAATTTGCCCAAATAGAAATTCTAATTAAAGATTTGCCCAGAGATTTAAGGGGTTTAAACAAAGTTTGGGCCAGAAACAAGATTTTGCCCATAATTTTGGAGCCTCCGAAATTAATAAATTATGGGCAATGACTTAAAAAATAAACCATTGACTTAATAATAATCATTTTATAAACAAACCGCAAAGACCTTTCTTTATCCATGGTTAAAACACTTGGCAAATATTTTCATTCTTTTTGTTGCTTCTCTTGTGTTCTTTATTATGTTGACGTTTTCATTTTTTTTTGGTGCATTCTTTTTTTTTTTTTTTGAAAATTGAAAGCAAATGTTTTCATTCTTTTTGTTGCTTCTCTTGTGTTTTTTATTATGTTGACGGTAGACATGATAAAATTTTGGCGTTTGTAGTTTCCGTAAGCTTTGAAAGGTAAAATTATCAAACGTAACTTGTCTTTATCTGAGTTATTTTTCTCAATAACGTGTGAATTTTTTCCGAGTTGCAGATGATATTACGTACCACAAGTATAAAATTATTATCAATGTATATATCCGTTTATGTCATTCACAATAGAGTGAATCAAGACGCGGATTTGACAGTCTAAGACATACAAAAAATATATGTACCTCCTCGCGGGCTCTTAACGACTTGTAATTTTAAACGCGACGTGCAATAGAAAGAAAGAGTTATTCTTCTCAATAACAAGTGAATTCTTTTCAAGTTGTAGTTGATATTACCTACCACAAGTATAAAATTATTATCAACTTGAATAATGCGATTATAAAAACGTAAAATTTGTGACTAAGTTGGAATAATATTTGCGGTAGAAAATTACAGCAAATAAAATTAGTGTAATTACGAAAATAATTTAATTTAAGATAAAATTATTTAATTACAATTTGTAAAACAATAGTATGATAGTCGTAATAATTGAGATAAGATGAAAGTTTTGAAAGGTAAAATTATCTAACGTAACTTGCCTTTAGAAAGAATTTTTTTTCCTTCAGTAACCCGTGAATTTTTCCGAGTTGCAGTTGATATTACGTACAAGAATAAAATTTTTATCAACTTAAATACTACGATTATGAAAACGTAAAAACTGTGGCTGAGTTGGAACAATAAATTACGGTAAAATTACAGCAAATTCCACCCCCACCACCGACCGGTGGATTCCAACACCGCCCCTATCATTTATAATGCTCTCCCTAAAATTCGATTTATAACAAAACGTTCGCTTCCTGGCTTTTGTCATGCTATGTTTCATTTATAACGCGCTTCCTAAAATTTAATTCATAACAAACCGTTCGCTTCCTCAAGTTTGTCGCTAACTATCAAAGTAACTTGTCTGTGGAATAAGTTTTTTTTTTCTTCAATAACCTGTGAATTTTTCCGAGTTGTAGTTGATATTACGTTCCAAAACTATAAAATTTTTATCAACTTGAATAATACGATTATGAAAACGTAAAGTTGAAAAGCTATTAAAGCTTTTGTAGAAAGATTAATAGAGCTCGTAAAACAATAGTGTAAAAATTATAACAACTGTGAAAACGGAAAGTTAAAAAGCTATTAAAACTTTTGTAGTAAGATAAATAGAATTTGTAAAACAATAGTGTGAAAATTGGAATAACTGTGAAAACGGAAAGTTAAAAAACTATTAAAACTTTTCTGGAAAGACAATTAGAATTTGTAAAACAACAGCGTAAAAATTGAAATAACTGTGAAAACGTAAAGTTAAAAAACTATTTTAACTTTTTTGGAAACACAATTAAAATTTGTAAAACAATAGTGTAAAAATTATAATAACTGTGAAAACGGAAAGTTGAAAAAACTATTAAAACTATTGTAGAAAGATTAATAGAGTTCGTAAAACAATAGTGTAAAAATTATAACAACTGTGAAAACGGAAAGTTAAAAAGCTATTAAAACTTTTGCAGAAAGATAAATAGAATTTGTAAAACAATTGTGAAAAATTGTAATAACTGTGAAAATGTAAAGTTGAAAAAATTATTAAAACTTTTTTTTAGAAAAACAATTAAAATTTGTAAAACAATAGTGTAAAAATTGGAATAACTGTGAAAACGTAAAGTTAAAACACTATTAAAACTTTTTTTTTTTCAGAAAAACAATTAAAATTTGTAAAACAACAGTGTTAAAATTATAATAACTGTGAAAACGGAATTTGTAAAACAATAGTGTAAAAATTGTAATAACTGTGAAAATGCAAAGTTAAAAAACTATTAAAACATTTTTAGAAAGACAATTAAATTTTGTAAAGCAATAGCGCTAAAAAAACAATTGAAAGCATCTTATCCAAAAACGAAACAACGAAACTAGGCTGGGAGTTGTGATCGTGGCCGTCGTTCGCCCCAAACCACTGCGCCACGCTGTAGATTAAACAATCCATTTTTTCCAACAAACTGAAGCGTCTTATTCAAGGACGAAACAACGAGACTAGGCTGGGAGTTGAACCCTGTGATCATGGTCGCGCTATCGGTGCGGGAGATCTGGGGTTCAAATCCCCTGTCAATTCGACACAATAACCAAAGTTTTCAAAAGAATTGAACTACGAAGAATGAACTTACCACAACAATTAAACTTAAATAATATCACAATATTTTAGAAACATGTCAGTAGCCTATTTAACTTGTATTATTTCTTGCTGTCTAGTGATGACCGATACTGCCTGTTCTTTTGATCCTTTGTTAGAATAACTAAAGTCTGTAAAATAGTGATGACTGATACTGCCTGTTGTATTGTATAAAAGAAAACGTTTACTTCCAGTTGCTACATGTCCTGTTACAACAACCAAAGAACGAGTCATTTAACATGTCTTGAACGTCATTTCGACTTTTGAAGCAACTACGAAAATAAAAACGTTCACACACAAAATAGTAAACAGCTGATATTTTGAAATTACAAGTTTTAATAACTGTAAAAATTATAAACATGAAAACACTATTACTGCACTAAAAATGTAAAGTTAGTGGAATATTATTAAACTTTTGTAGAATGACAGTTAGTACGTAGAATAAAACTTTGCAATAGGTAGTTTATAGGAAACAAAAAATAATTTCAAAAATAAACCTAAAATTTACAAAAATTATTCCCTCCAACTTACAAACATTCCCTCCAACTCACAGCTTAGTTTTAATAAAGAATAGTAAAGTTATTAGTATATTTTGAAATTTTGTCTGCACATTTTACCAGACTTTAATTACGCAATGTCGTGCAATTGCTGACGTCACGGCTCCGCAAGGCTCCGACGAGAATCCTCACTGTTTTTTATACGCTATACTACTTACGCTACTGCATACTAAGAAGGCATAAGACTCCGTAGCGTTTTAGCCATGTAAATTAGTGTGTTGGTTATTTGATCCTCATAGAGATACATAACCACAAGGCAACTAATTTTTCGATTCCGAGCCGACTCTTTAAAAATTCCTGAAGTGCCTCTGTGTAATCTTTATACCAAGAGTGAAATTGCTGATATTGCATCGATCTACGTTGTTCATAACAATGGATGCAAATTGCGGTTGATACGTTCAGTCATCGGGTAAATTACTTTGACAATACTTTTCTCAAATGATAATTCCACAAAATATAGCAAAACATGTAGGTAGACCTATTAAGAAAGCACTGCTTATTCCACTTTTCCAATTGGCAACACTCATAAAACGATGGCCACGATGAAAATTAAACTTGACATTTTGCATCTTTAATCAACCACGAAAAACATGGAATTTCAAGTGCAACAATCCGGAAGTTTAGCTTTTGGAACAACGTCGTAAACACAATTAGTAAATGTTTGAAAATCAACATCTTTTTGCCTTTTTTCATCCAAACAAAGACTACATCCTATTGACATATCCAGGTTGAGCATTCTTTGAGACTAAATATACAATAAATGGCGTTAGAAAA
The DNA here is from genome assembly GCA_964006365.1 of Trididemnum miniatum. NCBI lineage: Eukaryota > Metazoa > Chordata > Ascidiacea > Aplousobranchia > Didemnidae > Trididemnum > Trididemnum miniatum. The sequence goes on along the minus strand of OZ023246.1, from coordinate 2,082,566 downwards.
AAAAAATTAAAGCATATTTGTATTGCATTGTATTTAGTTACGAAAATATTTATCTTCTTATCACGAGAAAGCGATCAAAGCGCTGTAACAAGTTCGCTTAGGATTTGCCAGCCATTTGTCTACCACTCTAAAATGGGGAATACCCTGAAGTACCTTACCCAACGGCACAAAAAGAGTAAACATGCCGGCTTGTTCTCCACACTGCCTCTTCATTGCTGAGCGTCAAGCAGGAAAGCATGTGAATACCTACTATTAAGTCATTGCTTTAATCGGACTCAGAATCAAACCATAGTTAACAGCTTCAGAGGCAGACGCTTTATCCACTCGGCCATCTGAGCTGTTTAATGCAACTATGTAAAAGCGCATACTTGTTGTTGCGGCTCAGTCGAACTTTAAGGCTTGATTGCTGGAGTTTAAAATTGAGATTATTGACTTCTGGTTTGATACTTATACTGGTAATGTCAGTGAGTCTTTGACAGCGCTAGGATTGTATAAATTTGGCAAAAGAAGTAATTATATGAACTCCTACCGTCGCAAAAACGACTCAATATCGTTAGATAAACTGCCATAACGGCATTAAGGCAAGCTGAAAACCAAGTCAGGAAGTAACAATAACCGAAGTTGATTTTCGGGTTGTTTGTCCAATATCCAAGACCTCCGGAATAAAATGAGATCGCGATCACTCCAAAAAAACCTAAAAGCGTAGATGGGCATTGGACAAGTTAAGGCAAAACGTTAGCTTCGTTAACCACCACTTCGTTAACACAGTTATGTACCTCCGTTAACGTTAATTCGTTATATTCAGATCCAATTAACGGAAGTTAACTAAATTCGTTAAATTGTTAATGTTGACTTAAAACGACATTTCTTTTAAAAAAAAAGCGTAAAATTTTTTAATATTAATGTTTGCGAAAGCATTAATTAAGCAATTTTTCTGCTCACAAGCAATAATTATGTTTTGTTGTTTTTATGTCACTTTTTGACCTCATTGATCGTATTTTGCTAGTTTATCGATATCAAACTTAACCAACAATAAGAGAAATAAGCGTTTACAAAAATTTAGTAGAAGTTGATTCAGTCCGTTTAATTTGAAGAAGAGATTTAACTAGTTAAAGAAAAAGTTAGCTTCGTTATTAACGAATTAACGGTTAACGAAATTGTGCCCACCTCTGCCTAAAAGCATAGCCTACAAATTCAAGCGGGAAAGAAGATTTAGTTGAATTGCAATCGATTGTTTTCAAATTGTTACAATAAATTAAACAGCAATCACCCGGTAAATAGTCAAATGCGACCGGCGCAGCCATGAATCGAACCCGTCTCGTAGGATCTTCAACCTGCGAGCGGTGCCGCTAGAAAATGACGCTGAAAAGCCCATCTTGAACGACGAAGCGCAGTATTAAACCTAAACTTTACCATCATTGCTACATCATTTCCAACAAATAATTCCTTCAATCAAGGCCGTAAACAGCAGAAAATTTAGAGTCGGGGTGAGGGGGAAATTTTATAAAGATTGAAGATTACAAGGCTGGAATTGCTTTATAAAAATATTTCAAACAAACACTTTACTTTAGAGTAGGCTAATCAAAAGGAAGGGTAGTTCCCCGGTGCTCCCTCCACTGGATAGGCCTCTGGTATCAAGCATTACTCACCAGCCCAAGAGAGAAAATGAGCTGAGACGTTGATACGCGATTGTGTTGATGTACAGAGTCCAATAAAACAGAAGACAACTCCAGCCACCAAGAAGAGAGCGGAAAAAATTATAAATGCTGCAGCTCCATCCACTTTTGTCTTCACTGACCCAAATTCCAGGCTTTGATAAAGTGCTTTGATGCGTTTTTCTTGAGCTGTTGCAAATACACAAATAAATAAAGTACTGGTACCTGACCTGCTGGTTGGCGTAGTGGCTCAATATATATCGCTACTGTCACGGGAGGTCTAGGGTTCAATTACCCGGCTGGTAAAATGGAACTCAGTGTCGCCAAAGGCTCACCCCTGCAGCGATGTTTCTTCGAAGTTGTGCTGCCCAGGCGCTAAGCCAAAGAGATGAACCCCGCCACTCGTTACACGATTAGGCGTACCAGTAACATGCTACTGCGAGTACAATGACCATTTATTTTACTTTAAAAAATGAACATGTTGATCAGTCTATGCGCTGAATGCCCCCGCAGAATTTTTGAGTAGGAAAAAACAGGTTGGCTGAGTTCAAAAGTCAAAGAGCGAATTTTCTCAGCCTTTATTTTTGTTTTTTCTATATTTTTACGCTGAGGAAAAATTATGAAAATCTTTCCTTCTAATTAAACTAGGCCAGCCCGTTACAAGGTTCTTTGCAACACCATGGCGTTAAAGGTATTTTTCAAATCTTTATTATAAGTTTTATTAGAATTTTAAGTGAACTGGGTGGCACGTGTCGGTTTGCTCAATTATAGTGAAGACATAGCTATCGGTGTGGGGAAGTTTAAGGTTCGAATCCTGGGCCGGTCAAGTCAGACGCATTGAGGTCAACAGCTCGCTATCGCTGCAACGTTTTTTGAGATCTGATACTGCCCAAGCACAATAAAGCCACGAAGATGGGACATGCCACTCATGACACGCTTCGTCGTGAACCGCAAGTGTAATGAACTTCTGATTCATTTATTTTTTGGGGGGTACTAACCAAAACTTACGTGAGTTTTCTGGAAATGCATCAATGATTGCAGTTTCCCATACTTCGAGCTGACTGTACGAAAAAGTTTGTTCCACGCCTTTAGCTGTTACATAAAGTTTATATAAGCTGCCCGTAATTGATAAACTTTCTCCGTCATACTTGTAAACTCCATCAAACGTGATCCACCCTGGAGCTACAATGGCAACGAAAGTACAAATTGTTGATATTACCAAAGCAGCACAGGCTATTAAATGTGAAAAATGCATTTTGATCTAAAAATAAAATCATTATTATACCAGGAGTAATGCGCCGAAGCGTGTAACGAGCGGTGGAACACATCTCCGCCGTTTCGCGTCAAGGCAACACAGTTCCGAAGAGACATCGCAGCTGTAGCAAACACTTGGCGACACTGTGTTCGATTTGACAGGCCCGGGAGTCGAACCCCAGACCTCCGGGACCGACAGCGTGTGCTCGACAACTGAACTAACTGGCCGGTTTGCAATTTTACCTATAATCTAAATAAAACAAAATGACTGAGGTAATTTTCAATTATTTTTAACTGAAAATTTAACAGTAATTATTGAGGATGAGTGCAAAGTGAGCTTACGCTTTTCAAGCCATCAGCCACTCCCACACATGTCAAATGCGATCGGCTCCTCCAGCCGTGGATTAAACCCATAGCGTAAGATCCGTAACCTACGCGCTAAATCTTCTTCATTTTTGCTACACTTATCAGTTCGTTTCTGTGACCTCAACATTATCTACGAGCATGAATATGATAAAAAAATCTTGAAGGCATATGTTAAATATTGCGCACCTTTTTCTTATCATGTTTTAGAATAAATTACAGTCACGTATGTTTGCACTGCTACCGTTGTTACTGCGTTTATATGATTAACTGGTTATCTGATGTAAGCTGCGCTGGGAGTCGAACTTGCTTGTTAAAATTCATGAATTCGCTACTGTGTTGATAGATGTAAGTCACCTTGTTCTCGGCACATCACACATAACTGCTGCTTTCGTCTTTAATTGGTCACGTGTTGTAAAAAGCAGTGTATAGTCAACGCACTGCCCATTGTACTGTTCAAACGCAAATGTGCAGTGAGTGCAATGTTGGAGATTTTGCCGTTCCAAGTGTACAAATACTATAGCTAGTTAAGTTGTAAGTTAAGAGTGAGTTTTTACATGATGAATCATACAGTAAAATGTTATTTATAGCAGACGTTGAATGAAAGCGGCGATATTAGTTACGTGCAAATACTTCAAATGACTTAAATGCATATGAATTGCAGATTGGAATTTTAACGGTTTTTAAGGATTTTACGTTTAAAAATGAGTGTGCTCCTCGTCAATTTATGGTAACGCATCCGACCGTGGCTTTTATATCAAGGTATGTACCGAAGAGCTTATTTTGTGAACATATTGCATAAGTGAAGTCCTAATTGTCGTTATTAATCTTTTGTTTAGACGTTTTGCCAACTTTAGACCTCGTTCGTGTGTTGTTGCAGTTCGGGCTTGAAACAGATAGGTAATGATGCTTTACTTTTATCCGTGTTATGTGCGCCAGCTCAGCTGATTGTTAACTTACGTATTTTCTTTATTAGAAACCGTTTGACGTTTCATGATTGACGCGTGATGTTTGATGCCTTGCGTCGCTGAATCTGTGCCGCGAAGCTCGCCTGTATTAGAGAAGTGACAGGAGACCAGCGGAAGTGCTAGCTAACGCGTTGCTGACTAATCCCTGTTGACGTAGAAGATTTTCCAGAACAATCTTGTTACTACGCAACAGCGTAGATATAGACACAAGAATCACAAAAATTGCAAAGCATTCAGGTGACACACTCATGATGAAATCGTATTTTTTTACTAATTATTTAATTATATATTTATCCTCCCATCACGAAGAAGCGATCAAAGCTATAACGAGTTCGCTTAGGAGTTACTAGCCATCTATCTGTCTACCAAACCAAGATGGGAAGAATTTCGTTAAGTGTCTTTTCCGACCACACAACAAGTAAACTCGCAGGCTTGTTTTCTACTGTGTCTACACTGTCCCTTGAAGGCTGAGCGTCCAGCAGGTAAGCTGTTAATACCAATTTTTAAGTCGTTGGATTGACCAGACTCTGAATCAAACCAGAGTCTCCAGCTCAAGATGCAAACTTCCATCCGTTCGGTCTTCTGAGCTGCTTTTGAACCCGTTCTTTTGACTGCGATTAGCAATTGAACTAGTGACACCCCTCAGCTCTGCTCTGATTAAACTGCTTCAAGCTTAACTTAAGGCAAACGTGTCTTTGACTGCCTAGGCCTAAATACATCAATTCATTTTGCACCTTGCATGTGTTTTTTCCATAAAGTTACAATCGCCAGCAAATTTGAAATTGAAAGCATTTTTACTAAAAAACTGAACATTTTCGACCCACGGGTCGAATGCAACTTTTTGGTATAGAAAAAGTACCTCTCCACCGAAGCTTTACATGAGATTTTGTTCCGCATTTTTGATGTATCCAAAATAGAAGCTTTTTCTTGTAAAAGATTCCACAACAGGCTTTGGCTTATTTGGGCCTTGGCTTTGCATTTTTCTTAGCTGTACCGCGCGACTAATTATGACGTCACACAAGAAAGTCTCCAATGTCGACTTTAAAGTACAGGGTGTTCATAAAGTTCTGATACAATTTGTCATATATTTGTATATCTTTTTGTTATATACATATATATTTATATGACAAATTGTATCAGGACTTTATGAACACCCTGTATTTCTGGCACGCAAGCGAGGCTGCGGAAACCAGTCAACGGTAATGTAAATGCAGCAGCAGAAATCTCATTAATCAACGAGTCCTTCTGTATATTTGCAAAGGACATCTGAGTACGTGAAGACCTTTTTTTTGACTCTTCTCCCATATTGTCAGAGGAAAACACGAACTGTTAGTAGGCTCGTGGAAAACATTTGGCGATCGATTTTAGCCGATTTTGGCACCCAGACCGAAAAATGTGCCCCATCCCTGCCCTAGGCTTTCTTCATATTGTAAATCTTTATGGAAATTCATGGCATTAAACTACTTTCTGGATATAGCCTACCGCTATTGCAGTACGCAAAATCAGTCAACGATTTAAAACTTTACTCTAAAATCTAAAATCGATTTCGACCCAGGTGAGTCATCCTCAGTTAGTCTGCAAAATAATAAACGCTAAATCTAAGGCTCGAAAACTGTAGCTAAAAGCTACAAAATAATTAACGCTTTATCGGACTAATTATACACTAAGTCGGACCAAATAACACGCGCAAAATATCTGTACGTTTTGTGAACCATGTTTTTTGAGCTTATTTAGACCATAGTTTGTTCGATATGTATATAAGAAATATCCGACTTATTTTGCGCGTGTATTTTGGTCCGACTTAGTATAGAATTTGTCCGACATATATAAGTCGGATATTTCCAATATATATATCGAAAAAATTATGGTCTAGACTAAATAAGCTTAAAAAACATGCGTCACAAAATCGTTTGAACAAAAACAATTTTGTCCGACTTATTTAGCGTGTTTTTTGGTCCGACTTATCGAACAAATAATGGTCTAAACAAGCTCAAAAAACATGGGTCACCAATCAAATAGTTTTTTTCCAAACGGCGCCCTGTACAAAATCAACGTTTGTGGAAAGGAAAACTTCATTCAAGTGCATCGGATTACCCGTAAAGGCCGCGCCACACACCGACTTCACAGTGGCGTGCGCTATCTCTGCAAAACGTGAACAGCTGATTATGCAACATAGAAAAGAAGCGTTTTTGTATGTTTAAGTGCATACAACTGAGCTGTGTCAAGTTACTGCATTTACTTCAGGGTAAAAGATGGTGTTTTTACGTTATGGGCAGCCTGGCTAAGTATTTTAGTAAACAAAATCTATCTGCGCATGACTTGTTTCATTAGCAAAAATCATTTTGGTGATCACTGTTTTGCAGATACTGGCCGGTTGGCGTAGTGATTTAAGACATCGCTATCGGTGCGGGAGGTCATGGTATCGATTCCTCGAGCGGTCAAATCCAACTATGTCGCCAACGGCTTGCCATCGCTGTTACGTTCAGTGATGTAGGTCTCGAGACCGGTCTCGGTCTCAAAGCGGTCTCGAAACCGATTTTTTGTGATGTTGGTCTCGAACTTAGGCATATGTCTTGGTCTCGACATGGTGCGGTATTGGTTTCGTACTTTCAAAGTTGGTCTCGAGACCGAACATTTTTAGGTCTTTGATACGCAATGTAATTATTGTTTTTGCGGTGTCAACAAAGTGCACAATTGCACCCTCACAGGCCCTAGCAGCATGCTAATAAAACAATCTCACAAGTCTTGAGGCAGGATAAAGAAGCTAAATTCTATCTGTCTTTGCGCTGCATGAGTTGGGATATTGCACGTCTACGTATCAGTACCTTTGATTAAAATCCAAGCGATATTAAAGGTGTAAATGGAAAATCGTCGTCGATGTGAAACAAAAATGAAGCAATATCAAACAATCGAATAGGTGTAAAAATTCTTTCGCCAAAATCAAACAAATATTCTTATCGTGAAAATTCTTATCTGTAAATGGAAAGGAAAGCAAATGAAAAATTCTTATCTGTAAATTCTTATCTGTAAAAATGAAATTCGTAGGCTATCTATAAATGATGTAAATGGAAAGTCGCCGTCGAAGCGGAACAAAAATGGAGCAATTCTCATGCAAAAAGCAGCAGGACGCCGCCAGATTAGAATTTTCACGATAAGAATATTTGTTTGATTTTGGCGAAAGAATTTTTACACCTATTCGATTGCTTGATATTGCTCCATTTTTGTTTCACTTCGACGACGATTTTCCATTTACACCTTTAATATCACTTGGATTTTAATCAAAGGTACTGATACGTAGACGTGCAATATCCCAACTCATGCAGCGCAAAGAGACAGGGGGGACAAACAAAAAGCCGGCAGAGTTATCACTCACAATCTTTTGTTGTAGCTTTTTTCTCATGATTCAGCAATAATTTGTCTCACATAATAAGCTAATTTGAGCAATAACATGTCTTATATAATATATAGGAAATCTACTACATGTTTTGCGCTGCATTTTTTGGCTAATTTGAGCAATAATTTGTCTTGTATAATTTCTAAGAAATTTCCTATATATTTTGCGTCAGTGTTTTCGGCTGTTTTAAACCACTTATTTGTCCTATATACATATAGGAAATTCTCTATATACGGTAGAATTCGCCTACATCAACACCTCAGGGGGACAAAGAAAAAGTGTCGATATAGGCGAAGCGTCAATATAGCCGAATTCATACTAATTTGTTCCTAAATTCTAATTTTAGTTCACTGTAAGGGCCTGGTCAGGTTTAACTGTGTACTCTAATCAACATTGCCGCTTAATATGGTGTTTTTACAAACACTTGGCTAAGATTGACGCAAACAAGATCGTGAAAAATAGTGGCAGTTGTACTGTATTTACACGCAATACCCACGCAGACTTTTGAACTGACTGACGATGTCGTATTTTTTCCGTAATGGTAGACTGATTCTTTTGCATGACATTTTTCGGCTACTGTAGACTATACACTGTGTTTAAACTAACCTCAGGCACAACAATGTCCTGTTTTAAAACGTAATTCCATGTAGGCTAGTCTTTAAATTATTATAGGTCAACAATCGTCTTTATTGTTTCGTCAGTTTGCAGATTGTGTTTTGGTCTATGATGTCACCAAGTCCTTCGGGAAAAAAAACGACCCTCTTGAACAGCACTAAATTGTAAGTGGGATTACGTTCCGCAGTGAAAAAAAGGGCTACAGTTGTCGCTACAAACAAACAATATGCTCTGGGGATAAAAAAAGTGTTGATGTAGGCGAATTGACGATATAGTCGAAGTCGATATAGGTGAACTCGAATGTACGTAAAAGATAGGAATTTCGCCGAGACCAACATAAAAGTGTCGATATAGACTGGTGTTTCCTCCCGGGAACTTTGGGGTTTTTGAACTTCCCGTTTCCGGGGAAGTTTATGTCGGGATCCCAGGAAATTTTTTTACATTAGCAAGAATTTCAGTGGTACTGTTATCTACCATTCCGACATAAAAAATGCGTTACTGCAAATTTAAATTTTTTTCTTTTACTTACTAAAAATTATTTTTCAAAATTCGCTAGTGAGATCAAAAATTTTTCCTCAATTTATCGAAAAATTTGAAAAACTGAAATTAAATTTGTCAAAACAACGTAACAAAATGCTAAAGATACGATCTAAAATGCTGAAAACCGGAAAGGCAAAACGATCAAGCCCGCGGGAAAAATTCCCGGGAACTTTTCGCGGAAATTTTCCGAATCTTGGGAATCCCGAGGATTTTCGGGATCCCGAAAATTTCCCGGGATTCCCGGAAAAATTTTTCCCGGGATTCCCAGGAAATTTTTTGAAAATTTTCCTGTTTTAAAACGTAAAAACAAATTTTTTGAAAATTTTTTTGTTTTAAATCGTAAAAACAAATTTTTTGAAAATTTTTCGTTTCCCGGGAGGTTGAAAATCCGGGAAAAAGGGAAACCCTATTATAGACGAACTGCCGATATAGCCGAAGTCGACATGCGAATCCTACTGTAATATATTGGACAAAATGTAGCTTAAATTAGCCGAAAAAATATGTGAAAAAATCTAAATTATTTTCTTCCAAACCGCGCCTCGAAACAAGTTCTTTCAAATCACCGCTGTGTTTCACGCGTTTTCGTCGAAAATTCCTGTCTAGGCTAGACCAATGCACTCCAGCCGATTGCATTGTGACGTCACAGCCCATTGTGATGTGAAGAATCATGAAGTGGGTTATTTTTTGACGTTCGGTAGCCTGCATGGCTTTGCATACTCCCGGGGCAATTTACTCAACAGTGGTGCACTGTATTTGAAACATTCAAATAGAGATTTTTTTGCTTGGAAGTTGCCGAGTTTTAACAATGATATTTTTATGTAGGCTACTGTACTGCCGTGCAAAATCTAAAGAACTGAACAGTTAGTAGCAGGGCCGGTGCGTCCATTACGCGAACTAGGCAGCCGCCTAGAGCATCACTTTTCAAGGCATGCTTCAACGGCATCAAAATGCCTTTTTTGGAGCATCAACATGTCTTTGCTAAACATTGTCGCTTTTACAAATTATTTTTGTAAGAGAAAACATATCGCTCGATAAAATTTTAAAAGTTGAAAGGTTTCTGTGCGTTGCATTTGCAATTGCAACAATACAAAGTGCATTACGATATTTGAAGCCATTAGCTGCAATTAACTCTGCCACTATTAACGTATAGCGACTATACTGAAATTGCTTTGCGAACCTGGCTGACACTTCCAGTAGGCCCATCTGTAGCAAGGACTGAGCGAAATTTTTTCAAGCTAAAGCTTATTCAATCTTTTGTACGATTCACAATGGTTCGAGAAAGACTTGACAGCTTCGCAACCATATTGATTTAGCGTGACTAAGCTTCCACGCTAGACATGGAGGAGTTGGTAAAAAACTTCGCTTAGAAAAAAGCACGAAAAATGTTTTTTTGATGTCCTGTACTCTTTACTTGCTAAAGTTAAACTGAATTACAGTAGTACACCAATATCAACACGTATAGTGTAAATCATGTAGATTGTAGATGCTGATTGGAATTTCATTTTTGCTTGCTGCCTCGAGTAATTTAGCTGTTAATGAATAAATGCATGATGGCTTTAGGGTAACAGTAGTCCGAAAAAATCATAATTTTTAACTTATGTTGTTCACTTATTAAAGGTAAATATGTATGCAAGGTGGTATCAAAACTAAAGCTTGTCTAGGGCGTCAAACAGCCTTGCGCCGGCCTGGTTAGTTGCCCTGTCCTACTCTCAGTTACGGGCAATTTGGAGAAAAAAATGGTCTTTTCTTTAATCTCCGGCAACCATACTCTCTTTAACCACCTTGCGCGATCAGCGAAGCAGAATACAAAAAATTTAAAAATACTTTAATAACAAAATACGTCGATATCAGTGTCAACAAAACTCAGAAAACACAAAAAAATACAGCAAGAAACTGAAATGGCAAAAAATCAATTGCAGAATTCCCTAAGCGAGGTTAGCAGTATTTGTTCAAAGCACAACAGTTCAAGTAAGCGTTAACGCACAGACGTTGCAATCCAGACTGCGAACACGCAAGCATGTTTGATCGAGTTAAAGTTCGAGTTCACTAAAAACTGAGTTCGAGTTCATCTTTAATTTTGTCAGTCCGAGTTCAGTAACTTTTACCCAGTATATGCTGAGTTCAAGTAGTTCTTGTCAAGCTTAGGATACAACTCAATTAACATCTTCGAGATCGAGTACAAATTCAAAGATTTTTGTTCGGCAAATAAGACCGAGATGGAGCTCGCAGGCCTGGTTGTAATACTGAAGGTTGAAAATGCTGATCCTGATACGCAGATGACGTGACATTGCCGAGTCATTTATCCTGAGTTGTCTTCATAAACACAACTCGCTTCGTTCAGCGATAATCGCAAGAGTTAGTGCATTCCGTGCATCCGAGGTAACAGACTTATAGGCCGGGTGAAGAAACATTCCTCGGCTTCTGAAATATATGACGAAAAGATGTACTAGCTTGTAGAAAACCACAGAAAGTGGCTTGCATGCCAAAAAGAAAAAGCTTCGTGTTTCGCCAGCAAAACAAATTTACTTTCAATTAAGCAAATACAGCCACTAATGAACTTTACTAGTCCACATATACAGTCTCGTTCCGAAGGCCAAAGGACTTTCAGCAAATTAAACTTTTAAAATCACTTGTTTTAAATATCACATTAAAAAATTGATTATGATGCAGATTTTGGAAATACTTATATTGGACAAGTGGACAGGGTAAATCTTTCTTGGCTAATGTTTCTTCAAGGGAGCAACAAAGCAAGATAACAAAAATTATAAAGCAGCAAAAACTTTCCTTGGTATCATATGAGCTGTCCTAAAGCATTACATTCAGCGTTAAGTGATAATAATCTTGGTGTCACATGTCATTACAAGTGATGGGTGTTAAAGCTACGTATCTTTTTTTTGTTGTAACTTTTCATTTACTAACTTTCGAGTATACCAGGTGACGTTCTTAAACATGAATTAATTACTGAAGCATCAGTTCCATAAATGGGCCAGCTAACGCAAAACATTACTTCGTTAATCACTACTTCGTTTACAAGTTTTATCTCCGTTAAAGTTTTTAGTTGCATATTTATCCTCCTATCACGAGAAAGCGATCAAAGTGCTGTAACCAACTCGCTTAGGAGTTACTGGCCGGCCACCAGCTGTTTACCACTCTAACGGCACGACAAGTAAACTTGCCGGCTTGTTCTCCACAGTCCCTTTAATCCTGAGCGTCACGCAGGGAAGCTAACACTAAGCGTTAAGTCAAAAGGCAATTTAACGGAATTTAATTCAGTCCGTCCATCTCAAAAAAAATGTTAACGGGCGAACTAGTTATCAGAAAAAAATTGTACCCACCTATGACTAGTTCAGTCAATAAGCGAGCTTTACAACAAGGTTATTTAAAAGAACATGGAACCACTGCCTACGCCAGGGGTTCTTAAATGGTAGCCGCAAGCACACAATTTACCAACGGTAATTAACCACTTGAAGCAAGCGAACCACTGCAGCTATCATGAATGAAATACGGACAAATTTAGTAGTCTGGCAAGGAGCCACTGGTATTGAGAGTCTGTAGAAGACCACAAACCGCAAAAGGTTGAAAACTACTGGCTTAGGCATTATACCTTGCAGAATGACAATATGCCACCGATGAATCCGAGCCAAACTGCGCACCAAGCCAAAGCAAAGCTGTAGCCATAAGCAAAGTAGCTTGACCTTCTAATATCTTTTTCGCTGGATCCTGTATACACGGCAACGCCAATCAAACCAAAAACACCTGAATCACAAAAATTGAAATTTTAAAAATGCTTTAAACCTTCATTATACTCGCGATATTACGTCGAAGCGTGTAACGAGTGGCGGGGCTTATCTCCTAGCTTAGCATCTGGGCAACACAGCTCCGAAGAAACATCGCACCAATGTTGAGCCGTTGGCGACGCTGTGTCCGATTTGTTTGGCTCGAGAATTGAACCCAAAACCTCCCACGCCAAAAGCGGAGTCTTTAACTAAACTTTTCACAATCATTTCACTGAATCAGTGAAAAAATTGTCAAAACTTCAAAAATACTAAAAAGTGTTCAAAAGTTTGAAAACATTAGAAAATAAATTTGAAAATTTTCAAAACTCGCTCAGTTTCTGGACAGTGGACATGATAAAACTACCTGAGGTTTTTAAGTTTTTGTCATCCAAGACTGCATGAGACTTTAAAAAGGGGTTTTTAAAATCGTTTTTGTAAATCCTTCCATGCTGCTGTCCACAGATGGCCTAACTTCACTTAAAACTAGTTCAATCAAACTGTCAAAAAAAAGCCAAGTTGGCTCAGTAAAAGTATGATCAATACAAAACAAAAATTTGCACTAAAAATAAAACAACATACTGGCAGCGATTGCAAATACTCCTGCTCCAACAAACCATTTCTTTGCCTGTAGCCGAAATGCAATTACAGCTGAGAAGAACGAAAAAAGAAAAGCAAAGTTTGAAAGCACCATGAATGAAAATGAAACTTTGATTTCAGCTGGGTGCAGTAGATGATCAGCTGTAAAAACAAAGCAGCATTTTAATTTTAAGTCATATTCCATAGCAATAATTGCAGTTCAAAGCAGAGCTGCAAACATTTTTAACTGAGTTCACTAAAATTTGCTCGCCGAGTTAAGAGTTTTTCATTTTTAATTTTGCGAGTTTGACTTCAGCAACTTTCATCGAGTTCGTACCAAGTTCAAGTTCAAGTACCTGGTAGTTTTTATTGGGATTAAGCCAAATTCAAGCAATTTTTGTCAAGTTTAGGATAAGTTCAAAACTCAATCAGCTTTTCAAGATCGAGTTCAAGTTTGAGTTTGGTAAAAAAGGCAAAGTTCAGTGAGTTTGAGTAAGCAGCTCTGGTACCATGACGACTTTTTAACAAGCATTCAGCTTTGCTAAGTAAATGATCATGTTATAAAATTGTTTTTTTTATTGCATATCTACATGCTACGTACTACATAACCAATCGTATTACGAGCTGAATCACAGCCTACTGTACTCTTATGGCAAAAAACAATAAAAATGCCATACAACAAGACTATTCAGCTGCATGCCCAATAACACTGGTTGTTAGCACAAATTATGTACCGTAGTGTAGTCTCACCATCAAGAAAACATGTTTTTCGACACGACATCAAAAATCCAAAACTACCAACAGCTTGATATGAGGTATCTATTCCATCAAAATAATAGTCGTATCGATCAATCCAGTGAGGTGTGTACGTAGCTACTAAGGAAAATAACAATGACAAAAAGATAAAAAATAAACAAAAACATGAATATATTGTTCCACCAGATTTCATTTTTTCACCCCTACGCTGGATCTAAATAAATATAATAAAATAATTATCGGCAAAAGTCTAGATGACTGACTAATCATTAAGTTAAGAAAGTGTCTGGAGCAGTGCTACTCAAACGCCAGTATGCGTATCAGTGACGGTGCGCAAGCACTTGGCTGTAGGTATGTACGCGATCAATTAGGAGATTTTGTAAATTGAGTAACTTGTTTTATATTGATCAGAACGTCTACATAATTTTTAGGCAACGATAATGATTGATCTGCTTTCCCGCTATAGACTGTTTGGTGGGCCGCTAGGCTACCAGCCTACAACGACTTACCAGATACGTCACAAAAACGGTATTTTGTAATACTGCAACTGTAATTGCAATAGCACTGTCCATAAAGATGGCAGATGGTATGTACACTAAACCCAACGTTGTTCCCTTAAAGAAGATAGTTTTTAGCAAGTGCGAATTTGCCCAAATAGAAATTCTAATTAAAGATTTGCCCAGAGATTTAAGGGGTTTAAACAAAGTTTGGGCCAGAAACAAGATTTTGCCCTTAATTTTGGAGCCTCCGAAATTAATAAATTATGGGCAATGACTTAAAAAATAAACCATTGACTTAATAATAATCATTTTATAAACAAACCGCATATTCTGCGCAAAGACCTTTCTTTATCCATGGTTATAACACTTGGCCCATATAGGCCTTTGTTTTATTGCTACTGTCTCTGGCGATTGAGCAATTTTTTACTCGTTCTGGTGTCTTTTCTTTGATTGTTCTTTGTTCTTATTAGGTATTGGTGCATGTTTGTGCTATATTTTTTGAAAAGCATATCTTTGACGCAGGAACAGAGCCTGAAAATTTTGGTGGGGGAATGTAATTTTGAATTAGGTTGATTCTTAGTTAAATGCAAAGATGTTTAGCTTCGAAAATGGGCGTATATGAGCCTTTTGAAAATGTTTCATGCCAGGGGCAAATTCAAAATCTTTTTCAGGGAGGGACCAATAAATTTCATCACTTTTTTAAGCGCAGCTTTTTTGGCGAAATTAGTTTTAAGCAACTTAAGTACCAAAAACGACTCTAGAGGGATCCGGGGGAATGCTCCCCCAGAAAAATACTGTAATGGCCATTTTCCTGCTTTTTGAACAATTTTAGGGAAAGTTTGTCTTATTTTTGGCTCCTAACTTTGAGTGCTTCACCAATGATGCATTTTTTTTGCACAGTTTTGAATATGCGTGCTTAACAGCTTAAGGTGACAAGGCATATTGTTATGCACAGGTTCGAAATTATAGAAAAATTTCAATTATCCAAAGCATTGTTGAAAATGGCTGGTGGGGGGATGCATCCCCCACATCCCCCCTGGATCTGCCTTTGCTTTGATGAGTGCCTACTCTTCTAGTGCCTATACGGTTATTAGTCAAGTAGAGTATGTAATACCTAAGAAGTTCACAGTTGGGCTGAATGTTCTTATCCGGCAATTTCACTTCTTGACTCGGCAGAGGTACAAAACATATTGTAGAATGTAGATATCTTTCATCCTTGCAACTCAATTATCATTTTCAAGCACAGGTATTTCCTGTGACGTTAGACTCTTGCATTTATCCTACATTACCAGAAACTTGCTGTTCAAAATAATTGCCTAGCAGAGATAATCACCACAAAACGTTTCACCCCAGATGAGCATAGATTCAGTGGGAGATGAGCCGTGATTTTCTGTGAGTGGTTGACATTAATACAACCTATTAACAATTGCGCTGATGTGCCAGAATTTGACCAATTTACCCCACGCTGGTGACCAACTTACCCCACCCCAGGGGCAAGTTGGTCAGTCTAAGAGCGCATTTTCATCAAACTTGTAAGGTATTAAAAACATAAACTGGCAGGCTCAAAAGCAGACAAAATATGCGACGAAGCTTTGAATTTCAAGTAATATCCTTAAAAAAGAAACTTAAACAATTTTGGAAGAAAATAGTACGGTAAAAAGCAAAAAAACTGACCACCTAACTGCACCCTCCTCTGTTGATATATATGATATTGGTCAAAAAAACTTTGAAAGATATTTAAAGCTTTACCACGATTGCCATAATGTGAATGCATTTTTCGAAGTAGAATATGGTGATTGACAGTATCAAACACTTTCGATAAATTAAGGAACAAACTGCAACTGTAACGATTTTCATCGACAATTTTAAGTAGGCTATTTGATCATGAATATTAGCAATTGCATAGGTTGTTACAGTACAGTAGTTGCATGTTTATCCTCCTATCACGAGAAAGCGATCATAGCGCTATACGAGCTCGCTTAGGAGTTGCCAGCCATCTGTCTACCACACCAAGATGGGGGAATCCCGCTAAGTGCCTTTCCCAACGGCACAACAAGTAAACTTGCCGGCTTGTTCTCCACACTGTCCCTTTAATGCTGAGCGTCAAGCAGGGAAGCTGTGAACACCAATTTTAAAGTCATTGGTTTGACCCAACTCAGAATCAAACCTGAGTCTACAGCTCAAGAGACAGACGCTCTATACCACTTGGCCATCTGAGCTGTTGTTGTCAAATTTTGGCAAAAAGCGATTAGGCTAATGAGTTAATGAATTGATAGGCCTAAATGAGATGAGCTCTCAATCACAAGGTAGGCCTAGCAATTACCCTGCAGTCTCCAATCCACAAGGTTTGGACATCGCGATCACTGCAATCATGTACTTTTGGAACGATCACTGTGATCATGTATCAATACTTTTTAAATACACCGGTGCCCCAATCCCCTCTTCTGACCATTATACGCTACCATGACGCCACTGTCTGACGGGTGTTACTTTACTACATAGATAACGTCCGTGATGGTGACAAAGTCCGCGGTGTCCACAATGTCTGCAATGTCCTATTTTGGAATATGTGAATCAGTGTTCCCTCTAGAGTGAGAAATTTGAGAAAAGTGCGAAATTTTGGGCAAATTTTACTGATTTTGAACCAGAAATTTATATATTTATTTATTTATAAAATTAAACACCATGGTGTTGAGTTCAAACCCTGACACACTCACAAGTGAAGCAAGAAAAAAGACAAAGTAACAAATGAATATGTAAAAGCAATACTGAGACCAATATACAAACGAGCAAATGGTGTGTAAGTCAAATTTGTTCAAACATTTCTAGAAGGCAATTAAAGAAGTAGAACTGACAACAGATTCAGGAAACAAATTCCAAACTGAGATGATTCGATTGCAAAAAAAAGTATCTAAAAGAGTCATGCTTGGGTTTATGTTTACATCTCAAAACCAGGGTATGCCTACGCAGATTTTAATTAGCTGTATGTAAGAATTAAATCATACTCCAGCCTTTGATACTCCAAGAATTTCAAATTAAGCTTGTACAAATTAATATTATAATTATTGGCATATTTATCCTCCTATCACGAGAAAGCGATCAATGCACTAAACAAGCTCGCTTAGGAGTTGCCAGTCATCTGTCTACCACACTAAGATGGGGAAATCCCGCCAAGTGCCTTTCCCAACTGCACTACAAGTAAACTTGCTGGCTTTCTCCACACTGTCCCTTAAATGCTGACCGTCAAGCAGGGAAGCTGTGAATACCAATGTTAAAGTCATTGGTTTGAAGGGGCCTACTAAAACCTGCAGGAGCACAAGGACCAGTAGAGGAACACAAGGACCACTAGTGGCACAATTGAGCTATTACTAAAAGCTGCAGGAACACAAGGAGCGCAAGAAACTCAAACCTAACCGACCCAACCCTAACTGAACCGAACCCTAATGGAAACTAATTCGAACCGAACTCGAACCGAACTCTAACCCCAACTAAACCTGACCCCCATTGAACCTAACTTTCATCGAACCTATCCCTAATGTGGTCCATGCGTTCCTAATTGCGCCACTAGTGGTCCTTGTGATCCTTGTTCTCTATGTGATTCTTGTGCTCCACTGTCCTTGTGATCCTTGGGCTCCTTGTGCACCAGCAGGTTTTAGCAATACCGGGTTTGCCCTGACTTGTAATCGAACCCCACGTCTACCGAACCAGAAGCAGACGCTCTATACCACTCCGCCATCTGATTGGATATTACAAAATGCAAAACTGAAGAACTTAAACAAACAACTTGAATATTTTAATGCAAGACTGTAGCTTGTATCTTGGAAAAGCAAATATAATCCAAAAAATTTGTAAAAGGGGTCCTGAAAGTAGTTAATATTATAAAATTATATATAAAATAAAATTATATATAAATATATGTAATTATAAAATGCAAAACGGAAAAACTTAAACGAAAAACTTGAATATATTAATGCAAGACTGTAGCTTGTATCTTGGAAAAGCAAATTTAATGCAAAAAATTTGTAAAAGGGGTCCTCAAAGTAGTGATATCTTTGGGCAAAAATTTCAATGAATTTATCATTTGAGCAAATTCGCACTAGTCAAAATCCTAGAGGGAACACTGATGTAAATGGTATTGGTAAGGGAACATTGGACAGTGAATGTGAAGCAAGGGGAATAAATTGAAATCTAATCTGAAATAGAACATCTCGGACATCGTCGTCCGTGGACATTTAGGACATCGCAAACATCTTGGACATGTACTATTTAGTAACATTGCAGTGTGACTACCGATACTACAATTATTAAGGTGTCCTTACCAATACATGGCAATGCAAATCTACCATTAATATAGCCTACAAACTAATCTATATACCGGTAGCCTACCCTACTGATCTGCGACTACGTGCGATTAAAGCGATAAAAAATTGCTAGCCTGCGTCAAGTAAGTTGATTGTTCAATGATGTCGTAACAATCCAACGTGCGTAGTCTTATTCCTGCAAGGTTATCTCGAACAATTTTTTTATATCAGACGATGAAGTGTTAAAAATTGTATGTATGGGTAAAATTCCTTGACTGTCGATATCGCTTGGTTTTTGCCACGTAGTTGCACCAAAATTCAACGTCCAAATAAAATAAACAAAAAAATTAGGTAGTTGCGTTGTCGCTTGCCACATATCGGTAAACAGTATTTAGATTGGAATACCACTACCTGACACTGTCGCAACTCGAACTTCCAAGAAGTTGAAATGAAATGTTGTGTGGTTTTATGACGCTTTATAACTACTAAGGTCCTTTAGCGCCAGGACTAAGTTTTGTCAAGAATTCATTGCCGTATTAAATTCTCTGTTCGTTTCATCCTCTGCGCTACACTTGATTGCTGAGCGTTTAGCAAGTGTAACAGCAGATACCAGCAGAGGTGTACGAAGTCGCCTTTTTTATACTCCTGCTCCTGTTTTGACCAACCAGACTCCTGATCCTGCTCCTGGTCAATGACTATCGTACTTTTTATACTCCTGCTCCTGTTCGACTGCTGTTTCTACTCAAAAGTGTCTGTTTAGGAAAGGAAATGGACAAATAGTTCAGAAGACTATTTTACTGCAGCGCTGCAACTGCTCAGTGGTTTGTAACATTTTTAAGTACTTGGGAAGAAGTAGAAAAAGATCAAATGCTAATGCTCATGCCCATTTGAAAGTCAGGCAATTCAGAAATACTCAAGTTAACTTGTATTTTCATATAAACACACTGCTGAATATCAAAACTTAAATTTTCATTTTAGACATGTGAAACTGTTCAAATGAATTCAATTCAACTTTGATGTGTACCAATAGCTATACATGAAAGTTGAAAAGCAATTGAAAATTGTAATGTAGGCCTTACCAGTCATAATTAGTCGATTAGATTAGGCCTGGTGCGTGTGGTCTATCGTCTGGTACTACCCACATCCAAATTTTTAATTTAGTTTATTAGCTAAGTGATTGCATTATGCTGCTAACATCAGATCTTGTTTTACTAAACTTGTTTTGTTTTTAGGTATCTATCAATACCGATATGATGGTACTTGGTAGAATTAAACTGCACAAAACAAACAAATTATCAGAACCAAATTATGGCTAATTGTGAACAAATATCACAAGAATGCAGTAATTTTTCACTCCGGATCCTGCTCCTGCAACAACTGGAAACTCATGACTCCGGCTGAAACATTGAACCTCCTGCTGGAGTCGACTCCGGTACTCCGGTTTGTGTGCATCTCTGGATACCAGTTTTTGCAATGCAAGAACTTCAAGGATCGCTAATGTCTAAAGATGTCTAAACCTACGAACAATGTCTAAAGATTTGCTTTTCCAACAAATGTAGAAATCTAATCCTATTTTGAATAGCAGCATCTTTCTGTTCGCTAGCAACGTAATATGTTACAAAGTTCAACTTAAATTGCATGCGTATAGGCTATAAACCAAGTCAGCTACACTGCAGACGAAGCTAATGGAAGAAACCTTCAAGGTCATGCCCAAATATATGAGGAAATATTCAAAATTTTCGTCAACGTCGTGCAGTCTTGGTGCAGCAGATTGATATATCACTACCAGTGGCGTATCGAGAAATTTTAAAAGGGAAAGGCGCCACAAACTAGGCTACATCAAAAGAATCTGACATATTTCAATCACTTATCAACATCTGCTTTTTTTACTAAAATACGAAGTTTTAAGGAGAGACTTGGCACAATGTCCCCCTAAATACGCCACTGGTCATTACAATATTGCGCAATCTTGATGTGGCACACGCTGCTAGCGAAACTATACGCAAAGCGATCTATTATACATAGAGTTTAGCAGGTTACATTACCTTTTTTGGGTCATATTGCTCTACCATTTAGTGAACAACAATTGCAACTTTTGAAAAACTGCATTTTTCTGAACTAGTACTTGAGTTGAGGGGGGATGTCACCCCCCGGAAAACAACATCCCCCCATAAAACATTTTAGCGTAAACCATTACCCTATAAATAATGACCATCCCCCCTTTACGTCTGCATGAAAAGCATGCATCATCTCCTCATAAGTGTTTTTACAACTCGAGCACTGTTCTGAACAATATATCCCTAAAAGGCCATTCAAATAACGCTTAGACAAGTCGTATAAATGTCGAGCGTAACAACAGGTCTTATAAATTTAACTTAATTACCAAAGTGATTTGTAATTTAAGTATTAAATTACTTAGATCATTTAGGATGTTGTTCCTACGAACGCACACAAAAAAAAACGAATCACCAAAAGGCGTAACAATGTACATCACAGACATTTTATCAATGTGGTCAGGTTTTAATAATATTCTTCTTCCTCTTCGTATTCATCCGCTTGGTTACACATTCTTGTTTTACAGAAGAACGGAAGAATCGCGAGACAGACCGCCCAGAAAGCAACTCCGATGTAAAAGATGATTTCGAAGGCGAGTTTTGCTTCGTAATCTTCAGGGATGGTGACCTAAATTAACAGCCAAAGACTACACGTCAAATTGAAGGCTATGTGCCCGGGATGTCCGGATCTAACGTTTCAAAATTTTGAACCGATCCAATTTCGTAACCTTAAATTCAAAAACGAAACCAATCAGCCCAGAGTTGGACGCAGGCGCTTTTTTTCGGCCCGAATCCAACGAAAGAATCAAAAGCCCGATTTCGGCCCAAAATAATGTTACCAAAACGCAGTGCTCTTTAGCCTAGTTACGTCACTACTGTATTATGCCATCAGTGCAAAAAAAAATAATGCAAACGAGTGCTAGTTACAGAATCTCTACAGATTCAGATAAAAAATACAGCTAAAATAACTTATTTTAAAAAAAGACAAAAAATATTTTGGGTTGACATGCTGAATACCAGCCCGAAATAATTTGAAAATCACGTCCCGAACCCGACCCGAAAATCCTGGCCCGAGTCCAACTCTGAAACAGCCTGTTAGCGTAGTGATAAAAGACATCGCCATCGGCTCGGGAAATCTTGGCTTCAGTTCTTGGGCTGGTCCAGTTGAACATGTCGCCAAGGGCTCCAACCGCTGCGACATTTCTTCGGAGCTTTGTCGAATAGGCGTTAAACCGCGGATATACACCCAGCCAACAGCATAACAAATACACTTGCCGACTTGTTCTCCACACTGTCCCTTTATAGCGCTGAGCATCAAGCTGGGAAGCTGTGAATACCAATTTTCAGTGATGGCGTCAAACCGCGGATGTACACCCAGCCAACAGCATAACAAATACACTTGCCGACTTGTTCTCCACACTGTCCCTTTATAGCGCTGAGCATCAAGCTGGGAAGCTGTGAATACCAATTTTCAGTGATGGGCTTGATAAACCTTTCCGTAACCGACTAAAGCGATAACGATAATCGATAACTTCAAAAAACCCTGGGCGATACCGATAATCGATAAATTTCAATTTCCTAAAGCGATATCGATAATTATCATAAATTATCATCAATTATAATCTATAAATTATCGCCGATTATAATCGATAAATTATCGTCGATAAATTTTTCCGATAAATGTTGCGGTAAATTTTTGATGTGTTTGACGAAGCTTTTTTTGTAAGTCAAATTGCAAAAATGTTTTCGTAGACTTTTCAAGAAAACAGAGCAGTGTGCCGTGAAATTAAGCCAAACAATGAAATAATTTTTAAAAATTACCACAAGTCTAAACGGACACCGTGTTTTTTCCACAGCGCCAACTTACTAACTTTGAAGTTTAAACACTGTGTGCATAAAAAATCGTTTATCGCGATAATTTATCGGCGATAACAAAATATATAACAAAAGCGATAACGGTAATCGATAAATCCAAACTATTTTGAGCGATAACAATAATCGATAAAAAGTTATTGCCGATAACTATCGCCGATAAATTATCGCGATAAATGCCCATCTCTGCCAATTTTTAAAGTCATTGCTTTGGCGTGAATTGAAATCGAGTTCGATCCTATCGATCTTCAGACTGACGCCCTTACCACTCGACCATCTTAGTTGGAGGAATGACGGATTGGGAAATTATCATTATTAATATGCGTATAATTACCGGAAGCACTGAATAGCGCATAACTCCTGCGACTGGGGTAACCACCATGATGGGAAATGCGATGACCCAACCAACAATTTTCAAGAAGATTTTCCAACCTTGATCATTGTGGAAGTCCAGAACATACGTCAACGTTACGATTCCAATTGCAAAGCAGTCGTAGATTTTCAAGATGACACTGACCTGAACAAATTAATTAATTTTCAACCGCAATAAAACAAGAACACAAAGTAGTTAAAAATAAACTAACAAAATACCGTATTGTTGAAGTTTTTCAGTAAAAAGAACTCTTTCGGATATTTTTGAGAATATTGGTTGTAAACATGGTGTTCATAGCAACTGTTAACTGAAAGACGCCTCTCAGGCCAGGCCGAATTAGGGGGTTATGGGGGCTTTAACCCTGTGATCCTACGTAACAGAGGCCCCGCAGTAAGTTACGTCCTCCAAAAAAAGTCTGCTCCTATACCTGCTTACGTAAAAAGCAGGTCTGCAAAAAGCATGGAGCCAGGGCCGGATTTAGGTATAGGCTAAGCAGGCTGAAGCCTAGGGCCTCGGAGAAAACGGGTAGGCTCGGAGAAAATGAGGGGCCTCATACCGAAAAACGAAGACCTTTTTTTTTTGGTTCTCACCGATATTTCTAGAGAAAACAGGACATCAGAGAACGTGAAAACCTTTTTTGCTCTTCCACTCAGTGTGATCAAATAGCCTAGGGCCTCTCATTGCCTAAATCCGGCCCTGCATGAATCCCTCCAAACAATCAGCTCCGGGCCACCTAAAACCTATATGCGGCCCCGTCTAAAGTTAGTTTACTCTGAGTCTAGTTTCTATGTCGGGAAATAAATAAGTATTTACGTTATACCGGCCGTTTGCTCAGTTATTAAGTGCACAAGCTACCGGTGCGGGAGGTATAGGGTTTGATTTCGGACCGGTTAAATCGGACGCAATGTCGCCAACTGCTCGCCACCGCTGAAATGTTTCTTCGGAGCTGCGGTGCCCAGGCGCTAAGCTGCGGAGATGAACCCGCCACTCGTTACACGCTTCGGCGTAATACCGAGACTACAATTAAGATTTGGTTTTTATACAAGTTTCGTAGTAGCTTCCGTGATTCAAAGCTTTATGATATTGCTGGTGGATCTTTCAACAAGCAGCAAAATATTGAAAAATCAAAAATAAACATGGAAGCAAAAAACAGCAAACTTTACACTATAGGCTACAGTGTGGACTTATTCTACGCAGTTTGTCGCTTTGCACTAAAAAAAAGCATACAGCAAATTTTAACGTACAAATGCAGCAGTGTTCCAGTTCACGGCACCGGTTGATAAATTTTCAAGTCCTTCTAGTTGCCCCATTTCCTTCAAGTCTACCAGCTTGCCTTGCTCTTCCATATATTCTACAGTTTCCACAACTCCGACAGGAAAATAAACCCCGGCAGTTAGATCCCAAGGATTAATATCTTTGCAGAAACTCACCATCTGGCATAAAAAGCATCTAAAAAATTGAGTTTATAGTTGCATTTTAATCTCACTATCACGAAAAAACGGTCTAACTAAAAGCTACATCGAGTGCACTGTAGAAGTTGCCATCCACTTGCTTAACACTTAAAGGGCGAGGTTATCTCGTTTTGCCTTTCCCAATGAAACAATTCCATTGGCAAAGGCTAAACGAATCAAAAAAGTCAATTCTGGTAGACAAATTAGCTTCCTGGTTGAGTCTCAGAGCGCCGTTTCAAAGTTAAGTGGCGTCGTCAGAGGGCACCGGGGTACAGCCCCCCTTTTTTTTTACGCATGAACAGAAATCGATCAATACGGGAAAATAAAAACGAGCCCCTATTGTCTAAATCCGGCCTGGGCCCCATTAATTTTTTTTGCGTGGCTACGCCTTTGCCAAAGTCCATGTATTCCGTGAATATTGCTGATTCTACAAGCAGCTAGCTCAAAGCAGTGTTGCCAGATTGGGCTAAAAGTTGCAAATCAAGCTACTTTTAAAGCATTCTTGCACTTAAATTTTAAAACGTGCAACTTGCGACTTTTTGGGCTGATTTTTTTAAAGCAGCTTGGTATTTTTTTGTTTTGGGCTAATTTTGATTCCAAAGTTAATCGCTTTTTTTGAATATTTTTTCTTCGTATACGGTAGATTCTTTTCTAAGGTTTTCTGAAAACAAGATAAAATATAGTTTTTTGCCAAACAATATTATTAGATAATTATCTAATAATTATCAGGGGGGCCTGCTACCCCCCCCAATCGATATGGTTTGCCCCCTAATTAACAAGTTTACTCTTTTGAAGAAAGCTGCTTTTATGCTTAATTTCAAACTCTTGGCACCCCTAAGTCGACTGTTTTGGCGCCGGCTATGCTTGTGGAACACGAGCCATCACAGGATCACTGCAATAAAAATGCCAAGGAAGCGAAATAATGTCGGTCTCGTGTTAGATGACGTGCTTAAAAAAATTAATAATATGAAAGAAAGTTAGTTATAGGGGGAAGCAGAGCCGGCGCTAGAGCAGTCGACTTAGGGGGGCCAAGCGTTTATCAGGGGGGGGGGCAAAGTTTAAAATTTAACACAAAAGCCTCTGTTTTCAAAAAAGTAAGTTTGTTGATTGGGGGGGCAAAGCATGTCGACTGGGGGGGCCAGGCCCCCTAGCCCCCCCTTGGCGCCGGCCCTGGGGGTAAGTCAATAAAATTGGAAAATCTATGAAAAGCGGCATGAGCGCAGCTACAGATGAAGTCTACCCACCTAAGCTAACGTTCCTCGCAGCTTAAAACTCGCGCGAGTAACTCGCCCTGTTTGACCACTTTTGCGAGCGATTACTCGCGCTGGCCGCTCGCGCGAGTCACTCGTCTCGTGTGACCACGGCTTAAACCAGTACAAAATAATGGAGGAACAAAATCAAAGAAAATAATACCGGTAATTGAATATCATTGACGGACCGGCCATTTGGCGCAGTCGTTAAAGGTATCTGAGTTTGATTCCTGGTCAGGTCAAATTGGACACAGGGTTGCCCACCGCTGCGATGTTTCTTCAGAACAGTGTTCCCCAGGCACTAAACAGCGAAGATAAACCCCTCCACTCGTTACACGTTTCGGCGTAATACCGCGAGTATAATGAAGATTTGATTTTTCCATTGACTGCATCTTACCTGACACCATCAGAACCTGACTGAAGAGCAAATACTTTTGCTGTAAGCGACATTGATATTGAATAGAGAAGAAAAATCACTAAGAGAGAGGAAGACCACTTCTCGTTCAAAACTGCGTCCACTCTCATTCCAATGCTAGTCAGGAGAAAAATGAATCCAATGACAGTAAACATGAAGAAAAGGGCTTGTTGGTATCGGTACAGGATGTTGTTCATGTTGTAATACCAATCGTATTCTTTTTCTTTTTTGTTTTTTGTCAAAGAACTCAAAAGTTCATGTTCTTGTAGAAAATATCGATCGGATTCACAAAATTGCATCACAGAAGGTGGCATTGTTGCGTTTGTAGTCGCTGAATCAGTAGTTTCTTCTGTAATAGGGACCGTTGTAGGCTCGGTAGAATCCATTTTGGCCGGATCAGTAGAATTTTTTGCAACTTCTCCGGTTGTTTGAGAAGTAACAGACACCGTAGTTTCCACATTTCCCGACGTTGTAGTTTCAGCGGTAAATATTTCAGCTAAATACAATAGGTGCTGATAGTAACCATTTAAGTTTTTCGATAACTAAACAAGCAATGTCCTTCCTGGCCTACTAGACGGGAAGTCATTACGACTTCCTCTTGTTGGGTCGGAGGCATATATCAGCTCTCCATCACCAACAGTGTAAAGCACTCCAGTCAAACGCTAGCGCTAACAGCGCTGTCCCGCTCTACGGTTAAGTTTTTCGATGTCTACGCCCCAGGTCATACCGTTTCTACCTAGCAAAGAAATGAACTCTGAGCGATTTTTGACGCCAATGTCCTTTCGCCATTTTTGTAAGATCAAGTAATTGAGAAAGTCTAGACTTTGCGCAGTAAACAAATAAATAAACATGTAATAAAACACCATACCGGTAGTTGCATCTAAAGAATCATTTGTCTCGACTTGTCTTCTTGATCGGTCTTTTAACAGCAGCTGAACCTAAAAGTTTTGATCTATTTGCATAACATACTGTATTTTCCTCGGTATTTAGTTGCACATTTATGCTCTTAACATGAGAGAGCGATCAAAGCGCTATAACGGGCTCGCTTAGGAGTTACCGGGCATTTGTCTACCACACCAAAATGAAGGAATCCCACTAGGTGCCTTTACTATAACGGCACAACACGTAACCTTGCCGGCTTATATTCCACATTGTCCCTTTAATGCTGAATGTCAAGCAGGAAACGGGAAGTTGTGAATACAACAACAACGAATTTATTTTGTCTTAGTGCGAAAAATAATGTTGTACTGTATAGGTATGGAAATAGTTAAAATCTAAAGTGGCACTGCGACAGGAAAGGTGCAAAGTGACTTAATGTCATTTAGTCCCAACAGCTTCTCGCCGAAAACAGATTTTACAGTTTACAAAAAACACAACAGAAAACAGGAATTATTGGTTAAATACGACACATATGGTTCAAATACAATAAAAGATAGATTTAGTATCCACCGTAAAATATTAGAACGCAAGACAAATTTGTCAGACAGATTGTTAATTCAAAAAACATTTATAGCTTGTTATGAAATTTCTGAACGAAATCTTTTTTATTTGTTTAGGAATCGAGTTCCGTAGTTTAGCTTAGCCCCACAAAATTAAGAGAATTGTCGTAGACGGGTGGTTGAATACCAGTAATTGGCATTATTATAAAATGACTGGTTTGACTCTTTGCAATTATTGTAAAGTGACTGGTTTGACCCGACCCGGAATCAAACCCAAGTTTACAGCTTCAGAGGCAAACGCTTTATCTACTCGGCCATTGGAGCTATGTCATGTAAATGTTGTTTTCGGAAACGACTAAAAACATCTAGCAGTTGATGATGTTTCTGCAGTAGCTTTTCTTAATATTGCCACTCTATGCTAACGGACGATATAGGCCCTATTCACCCGACCAACATGTGGCCTAAAGCCCTGGAAAATTGGACATGTGGGCAGGACAATTGTTAGAGACGGATCTAGAAAAATTTTAAGGGAGGGTAATTATTATCAAACTATACAGCTACTGGTTTTGCAGCTTTGTACGTTGAAAAAAATAGTCAAAGTATCGAATTATTGATAAACCAGATCTTCCTTATAGGCTACTTGCGGTATTACGCCTAAGCGCGTATCGAGTGGTGGGGTCCATCTCCGCGGTTTAGCGCTTGGGCAACGCAGCTCTGAAGAAGCGTCACCGCGATGGCGCCAATTTGACCAGCCCAAGAATGCAACCCCAGACCTCCTGCACCGACAGCGATATGCTTAACAACTGAGCTAACCGACCGGTAATCTATTATTATGTTGGCCGGTAACCCAAAACTTTAGAAAGGGCGCGATTCCTGGATGACTGAATGCGAAGAAGTTGCAAAAAAGGGGCAGGAAATTTGGGTATTAGCACATTTGAGGAGATGCAGACTCGGCGACCGCGCAGACCGCACAACCTTTTGGTTGTAAGTTATTGTAAGTTAGGTCTTTCTCTTTCGCATCTCTTCATTACTGCATGCTTCTTTGTGTTTCCTTATATTTTGAAAAATTGTGAAAAAAATAAATGGACTCACTGCTCTTCTTATAACGGCGCTAAAGAATTTTGCACTATTTTTCGTATCATAACATCTTATAACACCGCTCAAATTGTTACGTTAACAATCATACCGATGACAGAACGGAGTCAGGGATTCTGTGGTGGTAAGGATGATCAGCCAGACTCAACAACGGCGCTGTTTTTGAATCGTTGAAAAGATTTTCTCTGTGAACAACGAGATCCAATCCTAAATCCGAATCTTCGAGAACATTCACTCCAATTATGACGTCACAAGCGTAAATCGCGATCGGAATGATGACGCATATCTTGCAAATGACAAACATGTACAGTGGGTAGCATCGATTCTTCCGCATTCTCTTCAGTTTGGATTTTATTTTTTCTTTTTTCTGAAGTAATAGTATTTTTTAAACCGAAAAAAAAAAAAAAAGCAGCAACTGAGCATCAACTGATTCTCACCTTCGCTTCACCACCATAATCATCTTCAGGGGTTTTCGTAATGGCAGGTTTTGTGATCTCCGACATGACTAAAAGTATTCAAACTTTTATTTATGGGATGCATAACGCTCGGTAAGAGTGAGCGACATTTTCACTTTTGCTTATTTAAAATCCGGCGCCACTTCATTACTTGAGCGATGAAACTGATCAGAAATAATGAAGGCACTGTAGGTCTTGTGTTCGAGTCCCGTGCCGGTCAAATCGGATTTCTTTCGGAGCTGTGTTGTATTTCTTCGGAGCTGTGTTGCCCATGCGCTAAGTCGTGGAGATGAACCCGGACATTAGTTACACGCTGCGGCGTAATACTGCGAGTGTAATGAAGATTTGATTCCAAAGTTTGCAACTAGACATGAATTAATCGAGCACTTTGCGATGACGAATGAAAATCAAATTCATTTATTCCAAGGGTTCTTAACCGGGGGAAAATTTACCCTCTGGGGGTAAATTTACCTTCCAAGGGGGTAAATGTTCTGAATTAAAGAAAAAGAAAACTTTAATTTTTAACATTGAAAAAGCAGTAGCAGTACACTAGGGGTAAATTACATTTTTTCTTTTGGCAAGGGGGAAACGAGACAAAAAAGTTTAAGATCCCCTGATTTATACGGTGACACCCAAAGCAAAAACGTCTACTCTGCTGGAAAAAAAGAACGGGTTCTAACAGTGAACTCTCGTCAGATCTAGCACAGTCGCTCAGCTGCGATCTTGCGTTGTTTTTACATTGATTACCAGTTGAATGTTTCGCCCCTAC
The DNA here is from genome assembly GCA_964006365.1 of Trididemnum miniatum. Classification (NCBI taxonomy): domain Eukaryota; kingdom Metazoa; phylum Chordata; class Ascidiacea; order Aplousobranchia; family Didemnidae; genus Trididemnum; species Trididemnum miniatum. The sequence continues at coordinate 2,052,695 of OZ023246.1, read as the reverse complement.
AAGAAACACTCTTTAGCTGCTGAATTGAAACCGCTCCCCAATCCTTCAACCTGAAAGGAGTTATACGCGAGTCAGGGGCGTAGCCAGTGGAAATATAAGGGGGGGGGGGATTACACTGGTCAGCTTAGTTGTTGAGACACTGCTATTGGTGCGGGAGGTATGGGGTTCGAATTCCAGGTCGGTCAAATCGGATACAGTGTCGCCAACGGTTCGCCACCGCTGTGACGTTTTTTCGGAGCTGTGTTGCCCAGGCACTAAGTAGCGGAGATGCATCCCGCCCCACGTTACACGCTTCGGCGTTGAACCGCGAGTATAACAAAGATTTGCTTTTGGTTTCTTAAAAACTTCTGCGCTATCATCTTTGTGGACCATGGTGTTGAGCATACACTCAGCAATTTTCAGATTAGGTCTCGTCAAAATGGGGGAAGGGTGTAGTGCCTCGGTGTCCATTCATGGCAACGCCACTGGTGCGAGTAGGCCATAGGATAAAAATGCGAATCTTCAAAATTCACCTGCAGCTTCCACATCTCCGTTCACTTTTTCTTCGGGATCTTCCGTCTCAAACGCTGGATTTTTTTCCGAATAATCTTCTCTCTTCTTTTTTTTCTTCTTTTTCCTTTCTGTGATGTTTTCCTCCTGTTGGAAAAAAGACGTGAAAATATAAAAAACTACAAAAATCGAAAAATGATGCTCAGAGTACTATTAACACTTTGGGTTGCCCGCGGTTAATTTTTGGCGCGGCCCTATTACGGATGCCCTGGGGCCATAGCCCCAATAGCTCTCATTAATCGGGCCTTGACGACGCTATAAACTGAAGTTTTATTAGGAGCTTGTCCAGCGGTTTCTTTTAGTGAATAAGTGAATAAACCTTTCAGAGCTCACAAAGTTTTAGGTCTACTCCCTCAGCATAGCAATCTACTGCAACAACTCAATATCCGACTCCGAAGCTTGTCCATTTTTTGTGGAGCGAAGCTTACGGGGTTCTTTCGGTAAAAAAGTTTCAAATATGGCTTTATGAAAAGATTCTAGGCTCAATAAAACCGGCCGGTTAGCTCAGTTGCTAAGCGCACGCTATCGGTGCGGGAGGTATGGGGTTAGATTCCCGGGCCTGTCAAATCGACGCAGTAATTACACGGTTCAGGCTCACCACCGTTGCGACGTTTCTTCGAAGCTGTGTAGCCCAGGTTCTAAGCCGCGGAGATGGGCCCCGCCACTCCTTACACGCTTCGGCGTAAATCGGCGAGTATAATGAAGATTTGATTTCTTTTTCTAGGCTCAATGGGCCGTCAGGCACTTCACATGAATTGCAAATTGCGGCGTAAATGTCAGCGACGTGAACATAGCGGTATCGCGCACAGGTTACGAATCCTAAGTGATGGGTTCGATTCACGGCTGGAGCCGATTGCATTTGACATATATACCGGGTGGCTGCTGACTCGAAGAGCGCAAGCTCGCTTTGCAGTCTCCCTCAATCTGTTGAATTTTCTGTTTAACTTAATTTGAAAATGAAACAAACAAAAAACCGTGGGCTCATGTCTAGTAGAGACATTGGTCTACTAACCCCCGGAGTGACTTCAATTTCTGTCTCCATTCCATCTTCGCTGAATCTGCTTACTCCGTTATCTTCTTCTCCTGTAGTTACATCTAAAATAGAAAACAAAGGCAAATCTTCATCATACTCGCGGGATTACGTCGCAGCTTGTACCGAGTGGCGGGGTCATCTTCGCGACTTAGCGCCTGGGCTACGCAGTTCCGAAGAAACGTTGCAGCGGTGGCGAGCCGTTGGCGACACTGTGGCTATGCCGATTTGACTGGCGCCTGAATCGAAACCCAGACCTCCCGCACCAATAGCTTTTTGTGCTCTCAGTAAGAATCTGTGTTAAAAACTTTTATTTATTTTTATAAATTACGAAAAGCCTAGCTTAAAAAATTTTTTTTTCTGTCTTTTTCTCCTTTTAACTCAGAGCCTAAACTTAAAGTGACAACCTGATGAAGCAGCGCGGGGGTACTTCTCTTCTTTTTGACGTATCAAGACCATCTTTTTGATGGTTGATCATTTAAGTCAAATAAAAACGGGGTATCTTATTGTCCTAATCCGGCCCAGCCCCCGAAATTTTTTGCTTGCTCACCCGTTGTATCACAAAAGAGTTGAGATGCCGAAATGCGGTTGAGTTATTTGCTAAAAAGTGGGTCGAGAAGTTTTTGGGAGGAAAGGAGAGATAAAAACTGGAAAAATGCATATTTTGTAGTTTAAAAGTACCGGAGTGGCCTACCAATGCATCAGGCTAATAATGTTTCTCAGGAGAGCTTAACCTCTTAACTCCTCCTGGCTCCGACCATGGTGCGGTACTTCGTGCCTGTGGCGTAGCAAGAAATTTTGAAAGGGTGAGGGTGTAAAAAAGGACGGGGGAGGGACATAGCGCAATGCTCCCCCTACATACGCCCCGGCTTCGTGCAGTCCCTGAGGCAGCTTGTCTGACCGCACTTTTTGTTCAATGTTTTTTTTAATCAAAATTTATTAAAAACTGATACCAATTAATCCGGACCTCTCAGCACTTTCGTCACAAGACTAACATCGTACCTAAGGCTCAAACATACCCCAGAGATCATAGGCTATAAAGCGAAGTAATTAATATAGCCTACCAAGAAAAACAGCAACAACAGAACATCTTAAAAACTACCTGACTTGAAGATCAAAATTAGCGAGTTGAAAGTTGGTCTACGAGGTAGTAATGACTATAGGGCGATTTTTTTATGACCTGTTAAATCGAAAAATATGACTTTATTTTTTGAGACACATAACTTTATATGATTTTGTTTTTAGAACAGCAAATTTATGCTGTTTTTTGTAACTGACATTTCATATGTAAGACTGAACATGTATTTTGAACAAGAATATACTCAAAAGAACAAAGAATTTACTTGAAAATCAGTAAAAAAATTCAAATGAGCATCTTACAACAAGAAAGATATTCAACTGTTGAATGCAATGCAATAATAGAATGCAACATGTGCATCGGTAAAATTTCGGTTTTCATGAATCATAGGTTTTAACATCGAAAATGACCGTTTTACAGATGCTGATGTAGGCTGGTATGTTAACAACTTGGCATACAATGCTGGAGAAATATCTGGTCTACTCGTCTCCACAATGGTTTTTGCACAACTTTTTTTTGAACTAATAATAAAAGGTCGCTTCAAATGCTTCGTGAGAGTCGGCATGAAAACTTGAAAATCTCATTGCCCCTCTCAACATAAAATCATCAAGTTTATACTCTACACGAACTGCATCTACGGTGGTACTGGGGTTAAATAAATTTGTATTTCATAACAAAAACCAATGGTCACATTTTATGACCTAAAAAAAATATATGACTTTTTATGACTTTATAACTCCTTAAATAGACCTTGTATCAACGTAGTTTTTTTGCGATTATCAGATTCATAAGTTTTTACGCCACCAAAAAAAAAAAAAAACTTTAATGACTTTTATCCCCCTAATAATGACTAATGATGATACCTTGAGTGCTTTTTTCTGCTTCGTTTGCGGAATGATTTTCCGCCGTTTCTTCGTCTGCATTCATGATTTGTTGGTGTCTTTTAGAATAAATAATCTATATATTTGCTTAAGCTTTGATCTGCAACATCACCAAAAATTGTCTACTTAAAAAATCAAATCTTCATGAAACTCGCGGTATCACGCCGAAGCGTGTTACGAGCGGCGGGATCCATCTCCGCGACATAGAGCCTGGGCAGCACAGCTCCGAAGAAACATCGAGGCGGTGGCGACACTGCATTCGAAATAATTTATTAGCATAGCACAATTTCATTTCGCTGCTAATGCGGAATATTAACTGTTGAACTAGATTTGATATTAGATCTTTTCGTGGGCCTAAGCTCGTTATCACCTATACTTTCCGAATTCGAGGGTGCGTTGGCATGACACACAAACCTTGTTTTTACTTTTGGGAGTACGTTTTTTAATTTTGAAATCTGTAAGTTATAGCGATTCAACACAAATAATCAATCCTTGTTTTGAATAGCGAAACACTTTTCAAAATTCTAAAACATGTGGTAGCCCCGAGTTGTGGCGTAAGTAGGGAAGCTAAAGTGTGCAGCCTCTGGACTGCTTCGATAGCTAACTCGTTTTCCTCAAAATTTTCCGGAAAAATCGTCTTCTTTTGTAGTAAAGAATCGCAGCAACTATTGAGCTGGTGACAAGTCAGTATAAGCCAATCGATGCGAGCAAAGATTCGAATCCCATTCGTGATCAGATTTAGTCCAAAATCTTTCCCGATTTGATTCAAGCTTAATTCATTAATTTAAATTCTTCTTTATGGTAAGTTTCCTTTATGCTTTCTCTCAGAAACTTTTTGTGCACGTCACCCTAAGTTGAAATGTTCAACTAAAAGTAGCCACTTCTTACACGGTTCAAAAAACTTTTGAATAGTCTATCTAAGGCTGAACTGAATTAGCCATTGAGTAACAATACTGTGCATCTTGATTTCACCATACTAAACCCACCATTTTCACTGTTTTTGTGCGAATTTTCAAAACGTTTTTCTGTTTATGTTTTCTGGTGTTTCTTTTTTGCGTGTTAAATAACCCTTTTCAGATAAATGCTGTTCAAAATAATGGTATAGAACAGCTAACTTTTTATTGTTAAATAAACAAAAACGAAACGAATCCTTCTGGGTTTTCGCAAAGCTAAAGCGCTCATTCGAAGACTGAAGCTCAACTGCACTGTGCCTTGGGCAATTGTGCCTCACTGAAAGATCTGGTAGTGGAAAAACCGGTTACACTCAAATAATAGCTCGATAAGAAGCGCGGAAAGCTTATTAGCGGTGGCCGCGTACCATTGATTGAAATGACGTCATTTTAATTGTGACGTGTTTTCCGAAAATGATTGTTAATTATTCGCGTTTTTCTAAGTTTTTTTCAAGCTTGATTAGAATAAACAAGTCTTATGTTTTTAATTATCTGGAAGTATGGAACAGGGCAAATTGTGCATTCCAAATAAAACTCAGCGAAACTAATTCAACATTATTTTTTGTTTTGTTTTAAATTTTTTTTGTTTTGTTTTATATTTAAACTTACGTTTAAATTTATAGACGACAGACTTCGAAGTTTTAGAGGGGTGTCAAAAGAGTAATTTTTTTTAGTTGCAAATTTATCCTCATAGGAGACGAGAAAGCGACTAAAGCGCTTTGACGAACTCGCTTAGGAGTTGCCGGCCACCTGTCTACCTCACCAAGATGGGGAATCCCGTGAAATACTTTTCCCTAAAGCTAGGGCACAAGTAAACCAGCCGCCTTGTTCTCCACACTGCCCTTTAATGCTGGGCGTCAAGCAGGGAAGCCGTGTATCAATTTTAAAGTCATTTGACCTCACTCGGAATCCAGCTCGGGACTACAACTTCAGAGGTGAACGCTCTTACTTGGTGATGTAAATATTTTTTTTGCCTTCGTTTTTTTTTTTAAAACGTGTTTTTTTGCAAAAAAACATAGCTGAAAAACTTGCTATTTTTTGAAAAACAAATTCTAATCTGATCCTAGCCGTGTATCAATTGACCGCCATAGTGTTTACTGTTGAGTCTTCTTGTAGTGATGGATCTAATAAGGAGCGCAAGGAACGACCTTTCCACCCCCTAAATCCATCATGAATTGCGTGCTTGTTGTTACCGATTACCAGAAAAGGGTTGCCAGTTTTAATTTCACAATGCAAAGAATAAGAATTAAAAAGGAGCAATCGCAATAGATAAATTAAAAAAAGTACAGAGTTGTGGATAGGTAATCTGCTGTCTTTCTATTAGCAGTGAACAAGAGAAACTGGAATATCGTGCGCGGCAACGTATAAAATTGGGTGGTAAGCCTGATAATCGTAAAGAGTAAAGTTACTTCAGAGTCAATACACTACAGTACCAGCCAAACAAATTAAATAGGTGTTGAAACATAGTAGTAGTAGTAGTAGTAGTTTTATTTCGACAAAGCACAAAAACAAAAATTAATGCACACATACAGTAAATTAATAATAACAAGGTCAGGGGGACCGAATGAACCTTGCGGTTTTCTAAGTCAAGGTCCCCCTCTACACTTTTAACCATGTACTCACAACAGAGGAAAAAATAATAATGTTTATACAGAAAAATTAGCCTACGTAATTGAGCAGTAAAGCAAGTTTATAATCTTGGTAGAATCAAACAATACAAACGATTCACATAAATTATAAAAAATGAAATTTCGTGATCAGGAGGGCAGCAAGGAGGTAGTTCCAAACCTTAAGTCGACGCAATCAGAATCTCACAATATAAGCGATTTATGCAAACAATAATCAAATAATATAAGAATACAAACAATAACGATAACAATACAAACAATAATCAAACAACATAAAGTAGTTTCAATTATGGCAGAGTCAAACAAAATAAATGATCCAAATCGTTTTTTTTTCTATATATATATATAAATCGTTTATTTTGTTTCATTCTACCATGACTGTACATGTTAGACTGCATGATGTTATAAGACAAAGACTATAAAATGTTATACTATAACTTGGTTAAAATGAATACTAGTCAAAAGCGAAGGTCGATGGTTCACATTCATGCATCTAATGCAGGGTGGTCCAAGTTAATTGTATCGCGGGCCAGAAAAAGCTGCTTACTTATCCCGCGGGCCAATATTTAATAGAAGGCTTTTCAATTGATTTTGGTCTGTGAACCACTATGCCTATATATAGGTATCTCCGTGGACCCCAAAAAAGGTGATAGACTTCCACTGCAGAAAAACCCATGACTGGCCGAGATGGGCATTTATCGCGATAACTTATCGGCGATAATTTTTTACCGATTATCGTCATCGCTCAAAATATTTTGATTTATCGATTACCGACATCGCTTTGGTAATATATTTTGTTATCGCCGATAAATTATCGCGATAAACGATTGTTTATGCACACAGTGTTCAAAGTTAGGGAATTGGCGCTAAGGCAAAAATCACGGTGTCGATAAAGTCTTGTTGTAATTCAGAAAATTTCTCTTTGTTTTGTTTAATGCCACGGCAGAGTCCATAAACTGTTATCTTTTCTTGAAAAATCTAAAAAAACACTTTTGTGATTTGACTTCCAAAAGAAAAACTTTGTCAAACACATTGAAAATTAACCCCAACATTTATCGGAAAAATTTGTCGGCGATAATTTATCGATTACCGATATCGCTTTAAGAAATTGAGATTCATCAATTATAATCGGTATCGCCCTGAGCATTTTTCAAATTATCGATTATCGTTATCGCTTTAGTACAGAAGGGTTTATCGTGCTCATCACTGATGACTGAAAGTCTTCACCTCAGAAAAACCCACAACTAATTAAATAGGTCTCCACTACAGAAAGAACCGCAAACTGACTATAAAAATACATGTATAAAAATTATAACAGAATTACATCAAATTCAGATGACGGGATGTGGACCTCTTCAACGCGCCTCTTAGGCCCATTGAACAGGATGCCATGGCCCTAGTTGAGAAGCACTGGTTCAATGGAAAATGTTGCTACTTGCTATGTCTTATTAGTAAGGCAATTTTTTTTGACTTGTCAAAAAAAGTCAAAATTTTGTCAAAATTTCAACGTTAAGTCAAAATTGGTCAAAATTTCACCATTAGGTCAAAATGTCAAAATTCTTCACAAAGCGAAAGAAAATAGAATTCAAAAAACAACTCGTCTCGTCTTGAGACGTCTTGTTCCTCTTACGTCCACACATGAACTGCAATTGTGTCCACACTCGCAAGCACATCTCGATACCTCTCGCCTTTTTTGCATGTGTCAACGCAATTTTGATTGCGAGCTATTGATCTGCAGCGATCCGAGGTGATCACAGGCCATCCTTGTCAAAAACCAGGTTTACCGCGTCTCGTCTGGTAGGCCTATCACCGTACCAGATAATAAAAAAAGGCAATGCAAGGACTTCTGATCTACTAACAGGACGGGAGTCAGGCACAATTATTAATCAATATCATAGTGCTTCAGTAGAAAGATCCTTCTGGATGCGTGGCAAGCTTTTGAGAAAAGATAGACCATTTCTACCAGAAAATGTTGAAAAGTACCTGTCATTGTAATACAACTAACTTTAAATCGTGCTGAAACATCAATCATGCTAATTTTGCAATAAAAAGGGTGTTATTTTACTTAATGTCAAAATTTGTCAAAAAAATTTTTTCTAAAGTCAAAATTTACAATTTTAAAGTAAAATTTTCGTTTTTTTAGGTTAAAAAAAAATTGCCCTACTTATTAGGCATAAAACAAGACCTTTAAATTACCTTTTATGTCATCGTTTAATAATAATGATACTATCAAACAACAATCATCGCGTAGCGAATAATTAATGCTCCTTCTCGTAATTTCGTAATACTGAACTAATTTGGCAACATTTTTGAACTGCGACTGTGCGACACTGCCTGTACGATTGTGTCGTCATAGTGAGTAACTAAAAGGTTTGCATCGTTATTCGTTAATGTTGTTTTGGCGTTCTTTTTTTTCGTGTTTAGCACATGTTGGTAAAAATGAAAATTATCAGTAACTCGCTTTTTCTCAATATAGCTTTTTGAGTAAGGTGATTAGGCGATTAAAAGCGATCGTGAAGGTCACTACACGACCGAAAGTTTTAAGCCAGCGTGTTGAAATCAAGTGTCTTATCATTTTGCCCGTTGGTCCCGGCTTATCCTCGCTGCTACCGACGTGAAGCTGCCTTCAACTCCAACAATTGCGACAAATTGAAACCAATCCGTTGCAATTTGATGAATAAAACACCACATGATTCATGAAACAAAACGGTACATGCTGTTCAAGATTAAATTTAAAAAGTAAAAACGTAAACGCAGTCGAAAACTACAAAACCAACGACTAAGTTAGGGGCATAGCTGTAGGAGACAGGGGTGCGACCTCCCCCCTTTTGTAAAATTTGAAGATGCCGAGTTAAAAATTCGGGCACTGTAAAGTATTTTTCGGGCATGATTTGAATGCTCGAAAAATTGTTTTTTTTTTAGTTATTGTGTCCCTGAAAATTCTTTTCTTCCAGTTCCGCAGGTTTAATGATTTGCGAGCAAAGAACAACTTGTTAGTCTGATATAATGCCGATTTAGCAGTTTTTAGACTTGATGAAATTGTTGCCTAGCATATTTCTTTATTATGTTTAGCCTAGTCTACTTGTCCTATGTGATGTACCGTAAAGATTTTTGTGTAGTGATTTGAAAGCAAATGTGTATGAAGTTGTTATAATGTTTTAGTCGGGTCTCATCTAGAGTAAGCCGTCTGCGTCTTCCGTCGCCTTACGCAGGCGGACGGGTTATTCTAGACGCAAACGGCTTACTCTAGACGAGACTCGTTTTAGTCTTGTGTATGTTCTTACTTACGGTATCGGTATTAGGGGAGAATGTTCCTTACACAACTGAAATTTTCTATTAACTTTATACCTAAATTGTTTATTTTGGGCATGATTTAAATGCTTGAAAAATAGTTTTGATCTTCTGATTTAGGCTTATTGAGTCCCTGAAAATACGTAATTGTCTTCCATTTCAGCAGGGTAAACGATTTACGAGCAAATAACAACATGATAATATGCCAACTTAGCAGGTTCTAAACTTACCGGTACCTTCGAAGTTTGTTGCGTAGCGTTTTTCTTCATCATGGTTAGTCTACATGTTATGTAAAGACTTGTGCAGTGAAGTTGTTATAATGTTTTGTCATGTGTATGATATTTTTACTGCTGATACTCGGTATAGAACTAAAACTCTCACGGCGATGAAAAAACCAAGGGGGAAATAGGTAGGGAAAGGTAAATAGGTTTAGGCAAATCAGGTAAAATAGCGAGGAAAAAAACAACTGAAAGTTTCTCGGGTATAAAAGTAAAATAACTAAAAACTGCTCCGTGCAGGGATATATCTTTGAACATAAAAAATACGTCCTTTTGCCAACTGAACTGAACGAACATGGCCTAGTGGTTAAGAGCGTTCGTCTTGGAAGCTGGTATACTGGGTTCTATTCTCAGTCGGGTCAAACCAAAGACTTTAAAACTGGTATCTGCTGTTACACTTGCTAAACGCTCAGAGAATAAAACACGTCAGTGAATTGTTGACAAAACTTAGTCCTAGCGCTAAAGGACCTTAGTAGTTATAAAGCGCCATAAAACCACACAACAACATTTCGAACGAAACTAAAAAAGCATGACTCATCACACAGTAAAACGAGAAGTGCACACGTGATCAACGAAGAAAGAATTATCTAGAACAGTCATCTGTGAGCAGTGAACTGCTCGCGGCGCACTAATAACAGTGCAGCGCCCGAGCTAATTAAATGCGCTGAGGAAAAACATGTGATAGCAAGGTGAAAGACTAAAACCAGAGTTCGTTTCCAAGTCGGTGATGTAACACTTTTGTCTCACTCTTTTTGGGCAGATGCTTTTCGGAGATAGTAATATTCAATGTGTATAGCGCAGTTTTGGAGTTAATTCTATCCCAACAATTATTTTTAACAGTATTTCTTGTTTGCAAATAAAAAATAACTCAGAACCACAAGTTTTTGCTTTAACAGCATATATAGTGTCCAGCATATCTGTACGTTAAATATGCTTGCACTAAATTGTTGCATCAAATTATGCATGTGCTTTAATAGTTGTCGCAAAATTTTTTGGGCAAAGGTGGTTTCGCCCCCCCCAAACTCTTTTGCGCTCCTACGCCCATGGTTAGGGGTACCATACATGCAAAAGAAAAATTCCGGACAGTGCGTGACTACTTTTTATGAGACCAAATACATCTGCAAGCCTACCATATTTTTGTCCCGTCGAAATTTCACCTATCAAATTGGCAATGTAGCACCAGTGCCGCAGCTAGACCAAGTGCTTTGGAGAGGCAAAAATATTTTATTCCCGGTCGGGTCACAGTCCAGGGATGTAGTAGAGACTGCTTAGTCCCAGACCGAAACCTTTTTATGTTTTCGAGACCGAGATCGAGACCCGAAAATTTTTAGACCTTTTAGGCGAGACCGAGACGAAACAGTTGCGAGACCGAGACCTAATCGAAAACAAAAAAACAAATTTTTGAAATCGAAATTTTTTATTGAACAGTGAACACTAAACGCAAAAATTACAATTAAACAGACTTTTTGTTGCACTTTCAATAAACTAACATTCGGATGATAGCCAGGCCCCATGTGGCCGAAAAAGCAATTCACTTTGACTAAAAACTCGCTCTACCGGTGCAAATCGAAAAGAAAAGACTGACTTCGGAAATGAAAAATCAAATTCATTGATTTAAGAAAGTTAAAATTTAAACACATCTACTTTGGATAACCAAAATTCAAAATTATCAATAAATGATGAGCGGATTTAAATTCAAACCAATCCTAGTACAGACTATAGAGATGTCGCGGACACACAAATTATGTCCGCAAGCTGCGCTGCTCCAGTGTTTTTTGTCCGCAAGCTGCGCTGCAACCGCAATTTGTTGAACAATTTTAGTACCGCACTGCGCTGCACACCGCAGTTTTTTAGGATGTTGTTAAAATCTTATGAAAATATTTAAGATCTTATGAAAGTATTTGAAAATAGAAATATACTTTGCGCGGCACGCCTCCACTACGCGGCAGACGTTTTACTCCACTACGCGGCACGCTGCAAAAAAACGATAAGAGAGGCAGCGCAAGCTGCGTTGCGCGGTTGACATCTCTAGTACAGACGTATAGCCTACACTCCACTCAATTAATGCTGAAAAATAGCTGGGTATTGTGACGACTCATTGCAATGGCAGTCAGAAACGAAACTGTGTACTGACGTTCCGTGCATAATGCAATTAATTAAATTCGGCAAAGCACTATCAAACAATTTCACAGCTGCATAATTAGGGCACAAGGTAGATACGCAACTTAATTTTCTTACGCCTGCAGTCTATGAAATGAATTAAACTTTTTTATCGCTATTTTCAAGTCTCAACTCCTTGAAACCGAGCAGATTTTGATCGAATAAGTGCACTTAATTCTGGCTAACGTCTCATTGAAATCATTTTTACCGGTCAGCATCGGATAGAAAATGACGCAATAGTGAGATTGGCTTCGACTCTGTAATCAACATGAAAGCGCGACTTCTTCGCTGACATGATGCCCACAACTAAAGTGCGGTACCAATAAATGAAGTCTGGAGACGGAATTTCTGCTTCGAGACCCTAAAATTTAGGTCTCGAGACCTCCATCTTTGGGTCTCACTAAAGACTTTAAAAATAGTATTCGCAGCTTTCGCGCCAGGCGCTCGGCAAAAGCGGACGTGCGAAGGGTTTTGTGTAAATGTTGTTCGTCATGTATGTTTCTTAAAGCTATGGTTCCACCGGGAAAATTAATAATATTCCATTTCATTTGAAAATTATCGACGCACAAATTACAATTTTCAAATAATTTTCCCGGTGAAACCGTAACGGTTCCTCCAAAATTTTCCACGGTTTAATTTTCCGTCATATTTTCCAAAATGGAATATCTGAATTTTCTTTGGTGGGACTGCAATAATTTTCCATAACCCGATCAAGGTCCAAAGCAAAATTTGCAGCTTAAGTTTAAAATTTGAAAAGCTGACGAGGCACTGCTTCCTGCCATGGGATATTTTATTCTTAATTGATTAAGTTTTGAGTTAAAACAGATCCCAGCAGAAACAAACGAGGATCTCTATGGCATTTAGTCATCCTATTTTTGCGGATAATTTGTTTACCAAGTTGCGCAGTGATCATTTTTTTAACTTAACTCATCCATATTTCGCACCGCAGCTTGTAATTTATATGCAAACCAAACACAAAATTAAAAAAAAACTAGGAGACTTATACTCCACCCATGAGCTAAAACACTGGTAGTATATTGTAATGTAACCAAAGCAATGTTGGTACCTGATTTTGCTCCGCATCATTGTCAGGTAGCTTAAATAGATGAAGTAATGACATTGCATCCCCCCAAAACCTGACTTCGAAACATAATTAACGCGATAACTCGAAAACTAAGCACAATAGCCATATAGTTCCTCTGTAAGTTAGATAAAAACTTGATGCTTCTGAGTCATTTGAGCCATTAACCAACTTTCTAGCACAAGTGGTTAAGGAGATGAAAAATTCATTGCATCGATAGGCCTGTCGTCATGGAAATGAAAAGCGGAACACCTAAAAAATGTTCAATTTTTCTAAAACTTCATATCTGGAGTTTTTTTGTGGACTGGTCACCACATATCAAAAGTAATTTTGTTTTTGACCGCATGAGGGCGTTTGCAACACACTACTATACAGACTATTTCAGCAAAGTTTCTCACTTAATCATGAGAAAGTACCATTGTGACGTTGTTTTAACACGAGGTAAACCGCAGTGAAATAATAAATTTGTAAGGGACAAATTAATGTTTCGACTATAACAAAAGTCTCGTCAACCTTGCTACGCACAGCCAATCCAGGCTAAACTCATTCCAGACTGTTGAGACTCTTTTTTGCATTACTTTACCTGGACATCTCGACTTCATCTCCTTTCTAAGTTGTGTTCTATTTTTTAGCAGGCGACTGGCGATTAAATGTTCCACCTTGAGCAGAACGAGTAGAGGCTTAGATTTGGGGTGTGCAGTTCTTTTGAAGGTTAGAATTTTTTTTTTTTCAGAAAGGTGGGAGGTTGCTATGCTGCACTGATGAGACCATAATAAGGTCGAAACGCGTCTGCAGCTGCAAATGAGTGGGTTGCCATGGGGGCTTCTAGTGATGTGGGCTAGTTAGGCTACCGGTAACTTAGTTTGGGGTTAGTAGCTATAGGCTCTTTCATTGGGTATCGTTGTTTGGGGTCAGTCGCCTGCTAAAAAATAGGGCACAACCTACTAAGGAGATGAAGTCGAGATGTCCAGTCAAAGCAATGCAAAAAAGAGTCTTTACAGTCTGGAATGAGTTTAGCCTGGATTGGCTGTGCGTAGCAAAGCTGACGAGACTTTTGTTATAGTCGCAGTGAAATAATTTTCCAATAATTTTCCCGTCACAAATACCAAACCGTTTATAAAAATATTCTATCACAATTTTCCGGAAAATGATCGCGAAACTGGAAGATTATAATTTTCCAAGAGCGATTCCACCAAAATTTTCCAATCGTAACGATTTGGATTTTCCACCACGCATTAAAATATTTCGCGAAAATTATTTGACGCAAAGTAATGGAATGAAGTTCAGTTCCACCAGGAATATTCCAATGATTTTCACAGAAAATTATAGGAATATTCTCGGTGGAACCATAGCTTAACAGCGTTCAATCATTCGTGATTGATAATTGCATTGGGCCGCCAATTGAGAATGGCCTAAACAAGGCGTGCTTGCACCCGCTGTCCCGTACCTTTTACCTATAGTCATGTTTAATGTATTAACGTGATTTGATGCAACTTGTCAAGCATTATATATATTTAAACCAACTTGTTTAAATTTTTCAAGAAATAAAAAAACAAGTGTAAAAAAAAGTTTTTTACATCACTAGTAGTCTTACCACTCGGCAATCGTAAAGATTAAAATTATTAGTAAAGAGCAAATACCGTCATGCTCAAAGATTTCTGTCAAAAAGTAACGTGCGCGTACATAGATTTTAGGAATATTTTTTATTCGAGCAAAATATAGCCTTTTTTCTGCGATATAGAAAACAAAACATAAAGATGCGCTTTGTTCGATATAGGGCTACATTACCAAAGCAAAAGCAATTGCAAAGATCAATTAGTTAATGAAACTAATCTAAGTAGGCCTATGTATGCAGTGTGCGTATTCCCAGCCATACCCAGTCACATTTTCTCAAAAATCTAGCCGATTCTCAAATTTTGGTAACACAATAGGCCTAAGCGAAATTTCCCGAAAAGCGGAAAGGTTTGCATCAATGCTAAAATTAAGTGGATTTTTCTGCTTTGCAAATTAAAAGAAATTCCAGTGACTCGCTATTTGTGTATAAGAGATGGGCAATTATCGGCGATAATTTATCAGCTAATTATCGTTATCGCTCAAAATAGTTTTTGATTTATCGATTACCGGTATTGCTTTTGTAATGTATGTCGATGAACCATTCATGATTATGCACAGCGTTTCAAGTTGGTGAGTTGGTGCTGTGGAAAAAATACAACGTGTCCATTATGTCTTGTTAGGCCTACATTTAAAAAAAAACCTGTATTTGTTTTAGTTAATGCCACGGCAAGTCTGTGAACTGCTTTCTTTTCTTAAAAAATGTAGAAAAAAATTTTTGCAATGTGACAGACAAAAAGCATTTGTCAAATGCATTGAAAATTTACATTTATCGGAAAAATTTATTGGCGATAATTTATCGATTACAGATATAGCTTTAAGAATTCGAGGTTTAACGATTATCAGCGGGGATTTTTCAAATTATCGATTATCGTTACCGCTTTAGTTCAGAAAGGCTCATCGTGCCCAACACTGTGTGTATCACATTCATGCAGAAGCGGAAGGCAAGCAAATCAGACCTACCAATAAACAAATGTGAAGTCTCAAGTTTATCAAGATCTAAAATACTGTATCGAGAAAACACAATTGTTTTAGCAGCACTTATTTTCAGCCACAGAAATGAAAATCTTGTCATAACATCGCAAAAATTGACAAAACAGCGAGCAAAATGGTGCACATGCAAAAAATATTGAGTCATGATCAAAATGGAAAGTGCAATTGTTCGGCGTTAAGACCCCACACCAGACCTTAACCCAAACACCAACCCCCAACTCTAAACCTTCCCCACGCCTCGATTCTGTCATAACGCCGAGAGGCCACCAGTGACGTCGTGCCATTGGGTTACTTTTTATAAATTTTCTGAGATGCGTTACTTTTTATAATTTAACAAACTGAAAAATAAAAATTTTAGCCAGTGCCATTTTGTTTTCATCCTTCCAACTAACTCCATACCCTCCCCCCCTTCTTATTCCATAAATTCCTTTCTTTTGTTTTTTATTTTTTGCTTCAATCAATCGCTTCGACACTAGAGTAAAGTTAGTTTCTGATCTGTAGTCAGAATTTAGAAAACATTTTGCATGCGTTGTTAAAGATCATAGCTTTGCCTTTGAGCACATCAATATTCTCAATACATTTCATCCCATCAAATGCGTCAAAACTAATAACGATCGCAGCCTCCTTTCATTTATTTTAGCCCAGTTTCTGCTTGTAGACATGGGCTACCAAAACATTTTTGTATTGTCTGACACTATGATAGTGATTGCACTCACTGCAGGTACCGGCATGTCTTTTTTCGATAAGAAAGTATGCTGAAACGAGTGTTTTTTATGTGAAAACCGTTAAAATTCGTTGGCGCCCCAGACCCCCCTTGCCTCCGGCGGCTGAGGCTTTTCCCTCTACACCCCAGCAACGTCCTCCCCATTTGTTAAATCGTGGGGCCACACTGATTGCGCATAATATTGTCCATGATTACGGAGCTGTTTGAGATACCAAAATAAATTTCGATTTATTATCCAAAAATTGGGGTATCACGACGTATTTTGGTATCTTTTCGTAACTTCCTTTTTTCGTGATGTTACTCAATGCCAAATCCGGCTTTTACAGAGGTTGCTTGTGATCAGTAGGCTATCTGTTTAAGTTGTTACTCGGGCCCTTCCAAATTTTTTGGCTACACGATGGCTCTGGCAAGGGCTGTGATTAAAAGTTAGTCCTAGTTGCAACCCGGGCCCTCCCAAAATTTTTGTTTGTACTACGCCACTGGAGGCCACGTCAAATGTCTTGTTCCAATGAAAATGAATGCAATATTGGGAGAGAGCAAACGAATGATTGTAAATTTAAGTAAATGGGCAAACACTTTTACCTAAGTAAAAACACCTCAAATAAGACTATGCTTATTGCTTAGCTGTAAAACTATAAAAATTCCAGCACGTCATGGCATATGAAAAATGTGTAAATCTTGAAAAGTTGAAACCGCAAGTATAAATTCTACAAGAAAAATTGCACGAACAATAAACACCAAAAATCACATTCATTCTCAAAACTACCAAGTATTTAGTTGCATAATTCCATGTTACAACTAAGCCCGAGATATTCAAAAAGCAATTTACAATAGATTAAAGGTTACAAATTTCTAAACACATTTTTGATCTAGACATCATAATAATCAATGTGATCGCCTGATGCAAATTGATTAGATCTCAGCAACAAAATCAATTTGTCAGCTGATGACTTGCAACTGATGTAAGTATGGTTCTCCAACATCTCGTTTATCCAAGATGAAACTCCAGCGTCTGCGGCTTTACCCATAGCAACCATCATATCGGTGGGCATGGGACCAGGTGCCCAAGATAACACTTTAATGTCTTTTCTTTCCATAGCTAAAACTTTGAACACCATATCACGCGCAGCTTTTCCTGTGCAGTACAACCCACAATTAGGGAAAGGTTTCAGAGCACAAAGTGAAGAGATGTTAATCACATAATGTGCAATAGTTTGCTGTGAAAACAGCTTCAAATATTTAGTGGTGAAGTACAAAGTGTTGGTTACATTTATATCGATATACTGTTTCATATCAGAATATTCATACTGATCAACCTGCAGTGAAACATCACCTAGTGTGCCCGCATTGTTAATTAATACAGCTGATTTAAATTGAGACAAGTCGCAATGGATTTTACCAAAAAATGCATCAATTGAAGAAGAATCACTTAAATCACAAAAAAACGATTGGACTTGAACTTTATTTTCAATAAGATCAACAATTTGTTTACAAACTTCGTCGAGTTTTTCTGTATTTCTTCCAGTTAATACCAGCAAAGAATTTTCTGCTAAATTTTGAGCAAATGTTTTTGATAATTGTGATCCATATCCACGACTAGCACCAGTAATAAATACAACAGAGCAAACTGAAAAAAGACCAACATTTTCAGAAGTCATAGCTTGAGTTTTTAGTCACAATTGTCTGTTAGATCTCACAGGATTTGCACATCGCGTATGTAGATCAAATTGCTACAAACTCTACAGGAATATAAAGCAAACTGTAACTTCTTTCTACGAGAGCAAAAACACGCAATTAGTTTCAGGAAGTGGCTGTTTTTATAGGCCCGTAACATTTGTCATTCACGCTCTTGTAGAACTGGGAGAGCACGAAGGGATAATAAAAGAAACCAAGCGCTTATTTGGGGTAACGTCTAGTATCAGCCCCCAGGTTTGGTTAGTGTTAGACTTGGTTAGGATTAGGTTCGGTTAGGGTTAAATTTAGTTACGGTTCGGTTCAATTACAACCCTAACCCTACTTCCTAACCGAACCTGGGGGATAATACTAGACGTTACCCCTTATTTGTACGGGCCCATACAAATAGCCACTGCCTTAGTTTTAACCTCGCTATCCCATGCACAGTGCGACATTATTCACAAAACAAATAATTATGTAAAAAGAGGACAATACTTCTAAACCATGTGTGATTAATAATTCTAAATTCTCACTTTCATGGTGGCGTCTAAAGCACCAGACTGGTTACATTATCATAACGCTACTGCATCAGACTGCCTGTTTGTTCTTTTTTGCATGACGTTGGTGTCACACGGGTATGGCATCATCAGCAGTAACTTGAAACATAAAAATTAGCATTACAAGGAACTTAGAAAACCAATAAGAAAATTTAGTCTTACAAACAGATTTATACAGCAGTATGCCTGTATGCATACATAAACTAGAACTGTGGCTCTTAACAGCTTAATCTTTTCATAATACAATGTACACATCAGCAAACCAATAAACTGGTAAAAATTAAAAACTAGTTCGCAGACCGGCAAAAAAAATCGCAAATTCCGTCCACATACCAGTACACTTCTGATCAGACGAAGTACTACTGACACATCATTACTAAATATTCTGGTATTGGTTAAAACCGGTACATGAGATGCATATACTTGTGTACCCATACCGGTACATACCATTATACTGGTGTATGATGATGCCTCTCTGCTGCTCCGGTAGTCTGGGCATCTCCACTAGAAATTATTCGCAATCACAAGCGGCTCAAAAACAGAAAAAGCAAATGAATACATAAAACAAAAAAACATAAAAAAAAACTATCATAAGCGCTTGACAGCTTGAGGCAATGCAACACGAAATTATCAAATATGCTACTAAATATCAAACATACCATAAGACACCAACAGTCAACGCTAAAAACCAACACGTTTAAATATTCAATGTGAAATTTCCAAAAATTTATTTGCATTGTGGCTGTGAAAATGACTGTTGCGATAATTGTCTAGGCAATTTTTAAGAGTATCAACACTTGGAGAAGACAAGGTAGGCAACTCCAAACCCCTAAGCAAGCTCGTACAACGCGTTGGTTGCTTTTTCGTGATAAGAGGATTATGCAACAAAAAATACAAAAATTTACTCTACGTGAAAGTTTGCAGCAGCAAATGATGAAAAAAACCTAAACTCAACAATTGACTGGATTTTTTTTAACTCTTATCGCTTTGCTTTGTAGTCTACTTACGCTCGACATCATAAGCTTACCATATGTTCTACTTTCGGAAGTCAATGGTCATGTCCTCCTTGTAACAAAAACTAATTTGTTCTTTAAGGACGTTTAAAAATGCCCAAATGATCTCCTTTTTGGAATGTTGAAACAGCAAAAACATGTTAAATCCTGCCTACACGAAAATATTGGGATGTTTCAGCTAGTGTAACTATGGCCTGCAAACGTCATGACCTTGTTTTGCTCTTCACTTGAAATTGGGCATTTGTGGAGTGCGAATGTGGTGACTTTTTTTTGCTGTGTAACTATGGCCTGCAAACGTCATGACCTTGTTTTGCTCTTCACTTGAAATTGGGCATTTGTGGAGTGCGAATGTGGTGACTTTTTTTTGCTCTTTACTCGATTTTAGGTGGAAAAATTAGACTCCTTCGGACGTGGTGACTAGAGATGGCACAGGCTTACTTTTTTGCAACCTGGACCGCCCATGGCCCTAAACCTCTAGCCCAGTAACCGTAACCGACCCAGCAACTCATAACAAAATAAAGCCCGGCCTGCCCAAAGCCTGCTTTTTTTAAACCTTTTATCTTATTCAACCCAAACATAAAAAGGAAAACCTAAAATTTTTAGAACCCCACTCAGTACTTACCAACATATCATACTGCATATAGCATACAGACATTGGTACCATTTAAATACCAATATTGTTTTGTAAAGTGGTAATGGTATCACTTGTTTTCTGCAAATTATATCGACTCAATTAATAAATGGATATTTGCTAACAAATTAACTTTAAACTTATCAAAATCCAACATTATTATTGTTAATTCTACTTGTGACAAAAAAGATCGGAATTTAACCCACTATTTAAATGCCAATATTTCTTCTGGTATTGCTGTAGTTAATGATGTCAAATTTTTAGGTGTAACATTTGACAAAAATCTTAATTTTGACTGTCATATTCACAACTTAGAAAAGAAGTTATCAAGGTCAGTAGGAATTTTAGCAAAAGTGAAACCATTTTTAAACAGTAAAACCTTGTTACAGCTGTATCACGCCATTTTTCACTCTCATTTAAAATATGGAATACTAGCTTGGAGTTCTACATACAAAACCTTTTTTAAAAAATTAAGTATTTTACAAAACAAATCTGTTAAAATAATTGGAGGTGGAAGTTATTATGACCAAGCAACACCATTCTATGCCAAGCTTGGCATTTCGAAATTGGCTGATCTTATTAAATTTGAAAAAGCATTATTTGTTTTCAAATTCAAAATGAAAACTCTTCCTGCACAGTTTAGCAAATATTTCTGTGAAGTCAGCAGTGTACATAAAAGGTTTACCCGGCTAGTATCATGCAAAATAATTATTTTATGCCTTTCTTGAAAAAATCAAAGCTTCAAAATTCTATCAGGCATCAAGGTCTTCTTATTTGGAATTTATTAGATTCAACCATTAAAAACTACAAGTTGATAAAATCGTTTAAATCCAACCTCAAAAGAACTTTACTAGAAAAATACAGTCTTGTCAGCTTGTCCAATTCAGTAGTATAAAAGCCAGCATCACATATATTCCTTAAAAGTGTGTTTTATTGCTGTTTGTTTTTTTTTTTTTTTGGCTTGCTTTTTGTTCGTTTGCTTTGCGTTTTCACTAAATTTGTACTATTTTCTATAATGACCAATTTTGCAACTTTAGGTGGCTGCAGACAAGAAGATCTAGCGATCCCTTTGCAGTCTCTTTGATGTCTGTCATCATTTTACCACATATTACTGTTAGTTACCGTATTTCTATTTCCTTGCTGTGTACTTACATCAAATGATACATCAGTTCAGTTCACAGAAAATTCAAGCAAAATTACAAATTAGGCACACCTACAGGTGATCATTGTAATTCACATTAATTCCAATGTACCAGTGTATGATTAAAGGAAGTGGCTAAAGTTACGTGACCGTAACATTTGCCTCTTCAGTTTATTTTATTACTGGTACTTTGTCACACTCTGGTGCAACCAGGAAAGCATGAAGGGATAATAAAATAAACCAAGAGACTAATGTTACAATCACGTAACCTTAGCCTCTGCCATAATTAAAAGGAAGTGGCTAAAGTTACGTGACCGTAACATTTGCCTCTTTAGTTTATTTTATTACTTCGTCACGCTCTCGTACAATCAGGGAAGCGTGAAGGGATAATAAAATAAACCAAAGAGACAAATGTTACGGTCACGTAACCTTAGCCTCTGCCTAATTAAAAACCTACCGGTACCGCTACTTCTCAAACTACCGTAGATTCTGACATGAAAAGCATACCGGTAGGCTTCCAGTATCTATTAGCAGATTAGCTAGTTAGCATTGTAAGTAGGTTGCTTCAGCAGTATAATTCTTCATGATTATAACAACAAACAGTGAGTGAAAAAAACTTGCATTTGAAGGAGAGCACTGACAGACTGATCTGTACGGCTATCTGTTTTCATTAGAATTTCTGCACTTGAACACAGAACACACTATAGGTATCTTATTGCAAAAACAATACCGGTGCCGATATCTGTTCTGCCAAAAACTTCCTGCAAGCACTGAGCAATATTCACCAGACTGCAACTCTACAAGCAGCAAGGCTGAGAGAATTATTGACAACGGACTTTGCCATTGACTTAATTCTACATTTTCTTCACACTCAACTGCTCAACTTGTTTAAAAAACACTAACCAGTAGGCCTACCTAAGGGTATATTGTTACTACTTACTAGACCAGCTAGACCCCCATGCCATAATCGGTAGTCTACTGAGGTACCTCATCTAATAATGACCCAGATATTATTTCTGAGCAGAGGGTATTATGTAGTATCAGCCCCCACTGCCCCAGGTTCATTTAGCGTTAGGCATTACCCTCCCTACTACTAGACTAGGTACGTACGGTACAGTACCATACCAGCACTATATAACATTCAGTAGCCCTAAAAACCAAATACACCACTCAAGAACCCCAATCAGCAGTAAATACACCAAAATTATTTAATCTGTTAATAGCGCACCGGTACTTTTCCAGCATAATGGAAAATCAAAACTACGGGTAATTTACCTCATACAAAATTTTATACCGTGCACCCAACACAAGAATGAAGACGCTTGCATCGGTCGTTTAACAAAGCAGTGCTCAAGCAGTGACTTCTCATAGAAGTCGTCAATGCTTCAAGTGTTGGTTGTTCAATGTTCATTCACAAATCATTTATTATGAAAATTCAAAGGGAATTTGAAAAAATTGTTAGGGGCTAGTTAGCGGCCCAGTAATAAAAAAGGTTGAACCGGGCCGTTAACGGCCCAGCTCAGATGGCCGAGCGGTATAGAGCGTCTGTCTCTTGAGCTGTAGACTCGAATTTGATTCCAAGTCGGGTCAAACCAATGACTTTAAAATTGGTGTTCACAGCTTCCCTGCTTGACGCTCAGCATTAAAGGGACAGTGCAGAGAAGAAGCCGGCAAGTTTACTTGTTGTGCCGTTGGAAAAGGCACTCAGCGGGATTTCTCCATCTTGGTGTGGTAAACAGATGGCTGGCAACTCCTAAGCGAGTCGTATAGCGCTTTGATCGCTTTCTCGTGATAGGAGGATAAATATGCAACTAACTAACTAACCATGCCATCTCTAGTGGTGACCTTTTTTTTCGCTCTTCACTAGATTTTGGGCGGAAAATTGCACATCTGCGGACGTGGTGACCTTCAAAGAATCTGTTCTCCTTTTGCGCAGTGAAAATATGGTAACCCTAGGCAACATCAATCAAAATCAATACATATTACTTACGATTGTTACGAAATCAATATAATTAACCAGGATGGTTGACGATGCATGAAAACGAAGGTTTAACAGAACAGAACAGTTTATTTTGTTGCTTTTACAATCAATCGAATAGTACATATTACAGCATAAAAATTACACAAGCAACAGGCTGCTGCGAAGGGACCATGGGTCTTCGAGTCAAGCGGCAGCCCAAAATGCTTAATGATCAGCTTAATAAAAAAGGTAGCAAAATAAGTTAAAATATAAAAGAAGTAAAAAGGTTGGTTAAATATTGGCAAGTAAATTAAATCAGAGATATATGCGATAGCAGGTGACTGAAAACGTAGTTTATAGTGAGTAGTTTAATATATAATTGTGTCAACATTATATTTATTTAAAAGAAGGCTCTTGTAACTTTTTTTGAATTTATTAAACGGTAGTTTCTTAATTTCAAATGGTATGTCATTCCATAATTTTGCCCCAATAAATTTTATTGATCGTTGAGTTCGAGCAGAATGTAATCGGGGTAAAAAGATATCGTTATTGGAAGAATGGCGTGTTGCATGTGACGAAACTGCAGAAATGTATGTAAAGTAGTGGTTAAAATTGGATGGCAATTTCTTACAAGTAAACTGATGCATAAACTTAGCAATTTCAAATCTGAATAAATCTTCAAGTTTTAAGATCTTATATTTATAATACTGCGGTGTTATACTGTTTCTGATTGGGATATTGGAGATAGTTCTTAAGGCCTTGTTTTGGAGTTTTTTGAGTTTGATCAAATAAGTTTTATAGGTAGAACCCCATACTGGAAGAGCGTAGAGCAAATGAGAATGAACTAAGGTGTAGTAAAGAGTTACTAAAGTATTACAGGGAAGATAATAACTTAACCTTGAAATAACTCCTACAGACGGTGAAATTTTGTTTTCAAGAGACTTAATATGTGATTTGAACGATAAATGATCATCAAGAATAATTCCCAAGTATTTTGCTGAAGTAGATGGAAGCAATATTTGCCTGTCAAAGATAAGTGTGAGTTCAGGTTTAAGATTGCAAGCGTTGTTATCTGGATAGATAGGCAAGGCAACAGTTTTAGAAGCATTAACAACTAGATTATTAGACATCATCCACTTAGCAACCCTTGAGAGTTCTAAATTAGCCAAATTTTCCATACTTTGATATGATTTTCCCGTAATTAAAAGTGCCGTATCATCAGCAAAGAATCTAGGGGTAGTATCTAAACAGGAAGGAAGATCATTTATGTAGCCTAAACAAGAAACAGAAGAGGTCCTAAAATAGAGCCCTGTGGAATCCCATAATTAATCTTTTTATTTGATGAATTAATATTGGCAAGTGAAACATATTGATTGCGGCCATATAAGTAAGATTTGAGCAATGAGTTGGCCACCCCACGGATACCATAAAAATCCAACTTTTTTAATAACTTATCATGGGAAACCGAATCAAAAGCTTTTCTAATATCCAAAAATAAAAGTGCAGAAGGTTGACTGATATCTAAGTTGTCATAACATTCCGTGATAAGATCTAAAATAGCATGAATCGTAGATCGTTTATGCCTAAAGCCATATTGGGTTGGTACAATAGTATTGTTACTTGTAAAAAACGATAGTAGGCGATTATATATTTAGCGTTCAAAAATTTTTGATAGGGAGGGTAAAAGAGAAATAGGACGATAATTATTTAGTTGATCAGGAGCGCCTTTTTTAAATACAGGAATAACTTTTGCTAGCTTTAATTTACTTGGGAATATACCATTTGAAAGGCAACAGTTAAGGATCATTGACAAGGGCAAGGCAATACTGGGTGCAGCAATTTTTAAAAAATAGGGAAGTATGTCATCATGGCCATTAGCTTTATTTTGTTTAAGAGAGTTAATTATCGTGCAAATTTCTTGTGGAGATACAGGTTGCAGATATATAGAAGATAAACAGGGATTTTTTAAATAAGAAAGGAAGTCGTTGGGATCAATGTTATAAATAGAATTTGCTAGACGTTCACCAATATCAGCGAAGTACTTATTAAACTCTTCAGCAATGTCTGCAGGATCGGTAATCGAAGAATCATTAACTGCAAGAGAATTTGGCATATTGGAATTAGATTTAGTGGGTAAGAGAGTACGCAATACGTCCCAGGTTTTTTTTGGATTATCACTATATTCATTGAGCTTATGATGATAGTACAGTTTTTTTGCAAGATTTTTAACTTTAGTTAGAACGTTAGAATACGTCTTGTAACATATTTTGTCTATAGGCGAACCTTTTATGTAATGTGTTTTGTGCATTTTCTGTTTCTTTTTTATAGATATTAAAAGGCCTTTGGTGATCCAAGGTTTATTTATTAAACGCTTCTGCTTACGAGATAGCTTTTTAAGAGGAGCATGGATATTGATCGTTGAAGTTAGCAAAGAATAAAATTCGTTAAATATATCATTGACATTGTTTTCAGTTAGTGTATCAACGACAGACATAAAATTGTCAATTTTTGCATTTAAATCATTATTGAATTTATCGCGATTAAATGTAGCAAACGATCGCGATAGAACAGATTTAGAACGATTGGTTGAAAGATCCCTGTTAATTAAAGCTGCGACTGGGTAGTGGTCTGTAATGTCATAGTCAATAACAAAAGGAATTACCTGGTGCTTATTTTCATTGGTAAGGATATGGTCTAGGACTGTAGCAGAAGTTGGTGTTACTCTAGTTGGTTTATCAATGATATTAGTAGAACAATTAGAGCTTAGCACATTTAAATAGTCTTGTTTATATTTGGATGAAGAGTTTTTAGATGTGTTTATGTTCATATCACCGAGAATAAAGAAGTGTTTCCGACAGTGGTTCAGTTCAGCGAGGATGTTGTTGAGAAAATCAAGAAATTCATTTAAATTACT
Source organism: Trididemnum miniatum (assembly GCA_964006365.1). Classification (NCBI taxonomy): domain Eukaryota; kingdom Metazoa; phylum Chordata; class Ascidiacea; order Aplousobranchia; family Didemnidae; genus Trididemnum; species Trididemnum miniatum. Next base: position 2,026,551 of record OZ023246.1, on the reverse strand, counting down.
ATTGGGATGGCGATAAATTGTACCTACAATATATTTGAGGTCAGTTTTTGGACAAGTTATTTCAAGCCATAAACTTTCGCAGCCTGAAATTGATGAGTTAAATAGAATTTGTTTAGCCTGAACTGAGTCAGATACATAAGCGCCAACACCGCCAGAGTTCGAATTTGAGTTGACATGAAAGAAAGTAAAACCAGGAATTGAAATATTAACAAGCGGTTTATCTTTGATCTTTGTTTCAGACAAGGATATGAGGTGGGGTTGAATGGTAAACTCAGATAAAAGTTGGATTAAGTCATCGTAATTCTTATTTAATGATCTAACGTTTATATGTAGCAGTAATAATTGATGATTATTGAAAACAGAGGGATAAGAATTGAAGTTCAAATAATTGCAGGGCTCGATATTTTGGAAAAACGAGGAAAATGCGACATCACTTATATCGAAATCATTTGATTGAATATTAGTTAAGTCGTTAAATTGGGCTACTTTATGCTCTACAGCCAAAGAGCCCTTCGCAGCCAACGTAGGACAACAATAATTATCAATCATGGTTGAGGAAGTTTAAAATAGCACGAACACACATAATTTTATACTATTAGACGTAAGTCATCATTAGTTTTAACTGCAAGGGCATCTGTTTCTTCCGACTTACGAACAAAAATGTTACCATTGGAAGTCCATAAATATTTATAGTCAGCGAGTTTGGCTTTTTGTTTGGTCATCCAGAGTAGCTTCTTCCGAGGGCGTGTAAGGTTTTCATTAATAAACACGGATTTTGTTCCGTAGACAGAAAATTTATTACAATCCAAATCACGGGTCAGCTTTCTATTGGCATAGATTTTATTCCGGACATCCCGATTAACGAATCTAACAATAATCGGTGGTGGAAAAGTTTTAGTGGAGTTATTTTCATGTCGGGTACGCCGTGTAGGTAGGCGATGAGAAGTTGAAATTTGGTCGGGAGTTACTTCAATGTTTAACATTTTAGCAACTTCAATCACAAGCTTATTTTGCACCAGACGGGATACGTTTCGACTATTAAATAAAGTCTCTTCAGTGGTGCTTAAAACTTCAAATCCATGAAGTAAATCCATCAACATACAATGCATTCTACCTAGCACCTTTAAAGGTTACTTCTATATCAAACTCAAGTTTTTGGCCCCAAACAACGATACCCAATGAAAGAAAATATAACCACTAATCCACAACTAAGTTCCCGGTAACCTAACTAGCCCACATCACTATAAGCCCTTATGGTAACCCACTCATTTGCAGCTGCAGACGCGTTTCGACCTTATTATGCAAGTGCCTGTCACGGTCCACAAGGATCTGAGGAATTTTAGAGAAAGCATAGTGTAAGCGCCCTCTGACGTTGGCTGGCTTTGCAAGTGCTTGTCATGGTCCACATGCCTATCTGAATTCAGCAATTCGTTTAGTGAAGATTGACTGTACTGCAACATCAGCATGACGTCGCAATCCTTGATTGTTTACAGGGAATCTGTGACATCATAATCCAGCCTGTATTATTTTCTTGAAGGTTTTATTTCAAATTTTCTACCTTGAGCAGAACGAGTAGAGGCTTAGATTTGGAGCGTGTAGTTCATTTGAAGGTTAAAATTTTTTTTTTTTTCAGGAAGGTGGGAGGTTGCTATGCTGCACTGATGAGACCATAATAAGGTCGAAACGCGTCTGCAGCTGCAAATGAGTGGGTTACCATAAGGGCTTATAGTGATGTGGGCTAGTTAGGTTACCGGGAACTTAGTTGTGGATTAGTGGTTATATTTTCTTTCATTGGGTATCGTTGTTTGGGGCCAAAAACTTGAGTTTGATATAGAAGTAACCTTTAAAGGTGCTAGGTAGAATGCATTGTATGTTGATGGATTTACTTCATGGATTTGAAGTTTTAAGCACCACTGAAGAGACTTTATTTAATAGTCGAATCACAAGCTTATTTGTATCCTCACCTTGGGTCTCCGGAATTCCTACTATTTCCAAATTTTGACGGCGGCCATATTGTTCGAGGGCGTCTATTTTGTCAAACTCTTTGGCTTCGTTTTCAGCAATGAGCTTAGAACTGGTTTGAAGACTCTTGATCTCCTCCTCTTGCTTTTTATTCTTAAGTATAAGATTATCGTAATCAAGTTTTAGGTCGTCGTATTTGGCCGTAATAAACTCTTGACTGCTTTTAATTTCACTGATTTCTGCTTTAAGACCTTCAATCTCTTGAAGGTATTCAAGTTTCCAAGATTTCATGGCTTCTTCAACTATTTGATCAATGGATAATTCAATTTTTTCATCAAGGACCACTCGTTTAGCACCCGTACTTTGCTTGTTTTTCGGCTTATTAGGCATTGTTGACTAGATTGTTACGTAATAACTTTGGTTTCAATTAGAGTTAGGCTAGTTGCTGAGACTGACTGAGTATTACGCAAAATATTATGGCTAATTAAAGGTCTGTTTGCACTAAATGCGATTTCAGTCCGTTTTGCTGTCGTACGAAGTTTCATCAGATTTTTGACGTAAGCAGTTGACGAAAATATCTTTCACACAATACAAACCCAAACAGTTTTACTTCCGACCGGTTGTTTTGGGAACCCCTAACGATTGTATTCTAGAATGCCGCGGATAGTGACGTAGCTTTACGTCATAACCTTTAACAGTTTCGTAACCTACGTCACTGTACGTACGAAAAATTTCATCGTATTCTGTGTAAACACACCTTAAGCCTAAAGGTCTGTTTACACTAAATGCGATTTCAGTCCGATTTGCTGTCGCACGAAGTTTCATCAGATTTTTGACGTAAGCAGTTGACGAAAATATCTTTCACACAATACAAACCCAAACAGTTTTGCTTCCTACCGGTTGTTTTGGGAAGCCCCAACGATTGTATTCTAGAATGCCGCGAATAGTGACGTAGCTTTACGTCATAACCTCTAACAGTTTCGTAACCTATGTCACTGTACGTACGAAAAATTTCATCGTATTCTGTGTAAACACACCTTAATTTTGACTCAATTTTGATATCTTCTTGCTGATAAAGTTGTCTATACTTCTTGATATAACTTTTTTTCAATTTTGATCCAAAAATTAGGTCCAATTAGATTAATAATTCAAGTTTTTTTCTTGTTCAACCAAGAGCAAAAAAAACACGTCTGACCTTCACTACCTTTGCGAACCAAGTCCGGTTAACAGGTAAGCATAGAGTTCAGGGGCGCCGATAGAAATTTCGGGCACCGGGGTAAAAATTTCGTTTGGGCCTCTTGGTCAGTGCATGGCAGAGTTGGAACGACTCGAGTCAGTGACTCGACTCGAGTCGCATTTTTTAGTGACTCGGACTCGACTCGAGTCACTTTCATTTTTTTCGGAAATGACTCGACTCGAGTCACTTTTCTAAAAATGACTCGACTCGAATTTTGTCCTTACGACTCGAGTCACTTTCAGATTATTCTCAATCAAGAAGCCAGCAAACTTGCTTACTGTTTGTAGAATCTTTGCTTGCATGCAGTTATCATAGTTAACAAACGGAAGTCCGGTACGTTAAATAAGTTGGGTTTTGCAAGGCTACTTTTATTCACCAAGCAAGTACGACACTCTACAATTACGAAATGCAAAATTATGAGCACAGCCTACAAATCAAACAAATACGAGCAATGAGCAACGACAGCAGTCGCTTGGCAATTGGCATTGCAAGAACAAGGAGACAGTTGAAAAACCATTTCGGTTATAAGAAGCTTCACGTTCAAGCTATCAATACCAAGCCAAGTTAACTTATATTTGAATAGTTTTCTCATCAAAATTACTGTACTTAGCAAAACCACGGAGCGATGTTTGAAAGGTTTCATCATCTTGTCCGTCGTTTCTGAGCCTTCGTATATCGCCACTCCGTATTATTAACTTTCTGCGCTATCAGTATGTTACAAACTATGAAAAACCGTTTCAAACCTTGTTGCATACACTTCTTTATCAACTGCATTTTTCAAGACTCGTGACTCGACTCGAGTCACTTTTTTTTAGTGACTCGACTCGAGTCATCTTCCTTTTTTTCACAAAAGACTCGACTCAACTCGAGTCACTTTCTTCAAAAGACTCGACTCGAGTCATCGAAAGGGGTGACTCGTTCCAACTCTGGTGCATGGTGCCCCAAAATCAAGCGATGAGCAAAAAAAAGGTCATGGCGTCCGCAGATGTTCGAATTTCGGCCCTAAATCAAAAAAACATCATCGTCTGTGGCGAAGGTGGAAATTTATAAGAAGGGGGGTCATAATTTCCACATTTTTTTCAAGCGCTTTTTTTTTTGGCCGAACAAGTTTAAAGCTGATTGAGAAACAAGAAAAGGGACATACTCCCCCGGAAAAATTTTGAAAATTTACATGCTGTAATAGCTATTTTAGTGCTGTTTGAAAAGTTTTCAGGCAAATTTTGTTCAAATTTTTTGATCCTTATTTTGAGTGCTTCGCCAAATATGATGCCTTTTGTTCGTACATCGTCGATTGTGCGTGCTTAAGGCGCAAGGCTTATCACTATCGAAGAGGTTCAAAATTATGGAAAAATTGCATATCGGTGCATCAAAATCATTTTTGAAAATGGCTGGTGGGGGGATGCGTATCCCTTATTCTACTCCCCTGGATTCGCCCCTGGCCATAAGCTACAGAAACCATTAAAAAAGTCTGGCGTATTTCAGTCACTTGGCACCATCGGTTTGTTTTTTTTACTAAAAAACAGAGTCAAATGGGGGGTAGGCATAGCACAATGGCACCTCCCTAAATACGCTATAGTGGCGTCCGCAGGCCGTCTGTGTCCCCGGGCAATGACCCCTTCTGCCCCCCTCTCGGCGTGCCTGATAGGGTCGCACGTAATAGCTCAGCCGGAAAACAATCTAATGAAGAAAAAGTAAAACAGATTGAGGTAATTTATTAAGCTCAAATCAAATGCTTATGAGCACGTTAGATAGCCCATCAGCAACGCGCAGGACTAGGCTATTTTTTGGTGCAACTTTTGTAAAGGCTTATCATTCCTCCTCTTTTTGCAGGATAGGCCTATATCTTCATTTTTAATGAAAACTAATTTGTCCTCCAATAGGACATTAAAAAATCACCAAATGTCCTCCTTTAGGCATTTTCTTGGAAAACACGAAACTTTTGAGAAGTTTTGGCTTAGGGCTGGGCAAACTACGGCCTGCGAACGTGATGATGTCATTTTTTGCTCTTCACTTGATTTTGAATGGAAAATTGGACATCTGTAGACGTGATGACCTGGGCTTCGGCTTCAAAGAACCTGTCCTCCTAGTGCGCAGTGAAAATATGTTAACCCCACTTTTGTACATCTAAGTGGCAACATTCGTTGCTAGGCCTTCCAGATTATGGCATCGCATTAACCTTTGTGGGTCGGTAAAACCGCTATTGTTCATTCCAGATCATGCGCTTGCGGAATAATAACTAAAGGTCTAAAGCTACAGTTTTGTTTAGGTTGTGCAACCATGCACAGTTATTCTTATTTTAACTTGCATGCTTCAACGTTTTGCGTTTTTGTTGCATATTCTTTTTTCTGTGTCGTTTTATTTTCATACGTTATTTTGATTGATTAGATTATTGTTGGCGGTAAGAAATAAAAGTTGTGATTGATTGAATCTAGCTTATAATATATTAGCTTGGTAGTAATGGGTTACACAAAGTTAATTCACTGTTCGGTCCTACTAAAAACCGAAAACTGAAACACCACAAAGGAGCGACAAAGGACTTACTAAACACCGCAAAGTACGACAAAGGACTTCAAATTGATCTACTAAACACGGCAAAGAACGACAAAGGACATGGAATCACACCATAACAAAGAACGACAAAGAACTTTAAATTAGGGTCAGGTTAGGGTTAAGCTTGGGGGTATCCAGGGTTGGAAATATCGATTAGAAATCGATATCGATATTCTCTACTTTTTCGTGATCGAATGCGAAAATTCTTTACTTTTTTTTTTATTATCGATTGGGGCTTTTCTCTACTTTTTTGCGTGGTAAATCGATATTGATTAATCAATACTCTTTTCTGAATTAGTTCTTTCAAAATATTTTATTTTTGGTTATTTTTAGTACCTTATCTGGTTTTTGTGGTGTTTGCATGTAAATATTTTACTTTACATCCGCATAAGAACGGTTAGCGGGCGGAAAATTCCGTAAGCACTGTTATTTTTGATTCCATTCCAAAATATAACACGAGAAAACGTTTGCTTAACGTTTGGTCCCTTGGTATCGCTTTGTAGAAGGCAGGCCAGGGCTAGTCAGTCCAATGCAGTGGCAGGAGTCCCACGCTGAAACTGGGTATTTCTATTATGATTTAATGATTGAAAACGGCTGTTTTTTGTGATTTTTCTATGTTTTTTTACACCATTGTATGGCGATTTTATGCTTCAACAGAGATAATCAATAACTTAGACTGCAAAAACTCAAAGTATTCACAAGAGCAACATCATGAGAAAGGTTTTGAAAAATCCAAATGCAAGGTTGGACAGAATTTACCAGCAAAATTGTTTTGATAAATGCTAACTAACCCTACCGATAACTTTCCAGGCACTTAATAAAATCGCGTAGCTCAAAAATCAAACATCAAAGCTGAAACACAAATAAAAAAGCAAACATTAGACATACAGCATTCGTCACTAATATTTAGTAAATTTAGAGCTAATAGCGCAAACAAATACAATCCAAAGTTAACGAATTCAATTAGATATAGGCAGTTTCAAACCGAATTTCTGCTATTCAAATCCTTTTTAGCCAGCATTCAGTCTTTGCAAAAGATGACAACGATAGCAGCAGTTGAAAAATTATTAATAAAACTTATGCTTAGTTGTTAACAATCAGAAAGAGTCAAATTGACCTCCTTTGAAATTTTGTCAAAATGCTATCTTTATTGTATGTTAAAATGTTATCTTTCTTCATATATAACCTCATTAACACTCATTCACAAAAAAAAAACATTATGCTTAGTAACATCGAGCAATCAGTGAAGAAGAATCGAAATCAATGTAACATCATAAACAGCACCAGTAGTTTCATTTTTCAGCTGAGATTATATACACAATTTTACTTTTTTTAGTTGCAGAGCAGCTAATTCTTTCTGACACTCACGTTCGTATCCAACCCAATTCTAATTTTTGCTTGGGCAGGCAAAAGTTCATGCTTATCGAGGTTTTTGCTACTAAGGGCTTCTTTATGCGCGATAAACATCGTGTTCTTTAAAGGTTCTAGCCAAGGACGGCTTTCCATCCAGAATCGTCGAAAAGATGTTTTGCCCTTGTTATTCAAAACCAATTAGTTAAAATATAACAATCTGAGTTACTGTACCTAAACAACAACCAAATTACCTCCGTAAAAAAAATATGAACGTATCATCATTCAAATATGTACAGTATATAATCTCTGACGAAAAAAGAATAGGTTAAATGAGAACTTTGATCTCTGCGACTTTGTCAAAGCCAAAACTGCTATTTTTATGCACTTTTAATACTATTTATTGAATACAAAATGTGTGACAATTGCGTACATCAAAATTACACAAGCAAAATTTTCCTCAACTGTAGCATCGATAACTGCACTGGCTCAATTTTTAAATTCTGTCTTATTTCATGTTTGCAGTAAGTGTACGATTTTGTACAAAGGCTGCTATAGAAAATTACTGATTCATCTACCCACTAATCTGTCTTATTTCATGTTTGCAGTAAGTGCACGATTTTGTACAAAGGCTGCTATGGAAAATTACTGATTCATCTACCCACTAATATGAGTGGGGATCTGTGGAAGAGCACTGCGAGGTGCTGTCCAATCCATAGTGCAATACTGGAAGAGAATTGTAAGTTGGTTTGCAGTGGTGGCAGTAAAAAATGATTTTAAGCCTAAGGTATACAAAATGAGCTTATTATTTTAGCCATAGATGGGCAAGTTAATGCAAAACGTTAGCTTCGTTAACCACTACTTCGTTAACACAGTTATGTACGTCCGTTAACGCTAATTCGTTAAATTCAGCTCCAATTAACGGAAGTTAATTAAATTTGTTAAATCGTTAATTTTGACTTAAAACGGCAATTTTTCTGTTCTCAAGCAATATGTTTTGTTGTTTTTTTATCTCGCTTTTTGACCTCATTGGTCGTATTTTGCTAGTTTATCGATGTCAAACTTAACCAACAATAAGAGAAATAAGCGTGTACAAAAATTTAACGGAAGTTATCAAGCACTAACGGAAGTTTATGTAGTTCGATAACTTCAAAAAGAATTTTAACGAATTAACTAGTTAACAAAAAAGTTTGCTTCGTTATTAACGATTAACGAAATTGTGCCCACCTCTGGTTTTAGCACAAAGCAAACCATGAAACTTTAAGATCACAATCTGCTAAACAGTACGAGTAAGCATTTTTCAAAAAGCCGGTTGAGTTTTGAGGTGTTACTTAGAATAATCCATTTTGCTAAGTATGCTATATCCAGCCTACAACTACACGAAATGATAAAACTGATATAAAATATAAACATGAGTAAAATTTAAAGAAGCAAAACAATATGCTGCAGATTTGAAAACATTTTATGATTCTACCCAAATTTTATGAAAATTTTATGACATTTTATGGTATGGTGAAATTTTATGACATTTTTGTGATTTTATGCTGCGTGGGTCCACTGCAGTTGTATGGGGTGCCGTTTGTAAAATTCATATTGCATGCACTTTACGGACAAATTAACGGCTTTTGCAATTCTAAGACGAAATGGTAAAGTAAAAAATTAGACTCATTCTGCGGATTGTAAAATAACAATGGAACGACAAAGGATTTTGTTGAAGGCTTGTTAATGAAGTGCCATTTGTAAAATTCATATTGCACGCACTCTACGGACAAATCAACGCTTTCGTCTCGTCTAGGACAAAATCGTAACGAAAACAGTTACGCATCAAATCACATTTTGCAGACTGTAAAGCAAACGCGCTTTCGTTCAGTCTAGGACACAATCGTGATGAAAAAAGTTTTTACGTTTTGCGGACTGTAAAGTAAGAAGTAGTTTAACTGCACGACGAGATAGTCTTACGTTCAAGACCAGTTTCGGCGGCCAGTAAAATAGTGCAGTTTGTAAAGTAGCGCTGATCGTAAAATCCATTCGGAAACAATCGGAAACCTTACGTCATGATTTTTCGGTCACTGGCGGGAAAGTGAGGTACAGTACAACAGTTAACTACAGAGGTTACTAAATGACGTAAGGTTTCCGATTGTTTCCGAATGGATTTTACGATCAGCGCTACTTTACAAACTGCACTATTTTACTGGCCGCCGAAACTGGTCTTGAACGTAAGACTATCTCGTCGTGCAGTTAAACTACTTCTTACTTTACAGTCCGCAAAACGTAAAAACTTTTTTCATCACGATTGTGTCCTAGACTGGATGAAAGCGCGTTTGCTTAAACAGTCTGCAAAATGTGATTTGATGCGTAACTGTTTTCGTTACGATTTTGTCCTAGACGAGACGAAAGCGTTGATTTGCCCATAGAGTGCGTGCAATATGAATTTTACAAATGGCACTTCATTAACAAGCCTTCAACAAAATCCTTTGTCGTTTCATTGTTATTTTACAATCCGCAGAATGAGTCTAATTTTTTACTTTACCATTTCGTCTTAGAATTGCAAAAGCCGTTAATTTGTCCGTAAAGTGTATGCAATATGAATTTTACAAACGGCACCCTATACAGTTGTGGAGATGATAAAAATGACAAAGGCTTTCAGTAAGCTATACGTTGTACTAAATTCAGATATTGCCTGCACAATGTGCGTATTCATTCCGAATATGGTGTGGAGCGGTATACTGCTCAACTTCTGTGCACTAAACGCACTGCGTTAACTTAATGAACAAACAAAGTTAACGTATTGCGTTAAGTGCAACAAAAGTTGAGCAGTATACCGTCCCTGCTTTCACTGTGTTTTTTGAATTTTTGTTCACCAGCTTTTTTTCATTTCATTCTACAGTGTTTCTTCTTCATTGCAATCACCAAAAAGTTTTGCGAACAACACCATATTTTCTGAACTATGTGTGAGTTTTTTTCGTTATTTAGTTACCGGTACGCCAAGAGTTTTTTTCTTTTTTTCATTAGCTTGTCACTTGAACCAAATTCAGATACCGGTATTGACATTCGGTGTTTTTTGAAATTTTGTTCACCACCTTTTTCATTTAAAAGGTTACTGTACATTTGATACTGATAGGAATACTGTTGTGTTTCGAGCATTGTAGAAAAAGGTTTATAGTCAACACTCAACAGCATATGAAGTAGGCCAAGATTAAAGATAGGAAGTATTTGAGAAAAAGCGATCTTTGATCTTTCATCATGAAAATGGAAAAGTGTATAGGCCTTCTGGTATTCCTGTTTTAAACTGCCCATCAAAATATGTTATGCCTTCGATACCGACATTTTCCGCTTTTCCTAACCTGAGCCCCCCATAAGCATTAAAATATTTTGTTGCTGTAGCTGTTAACTGAGTCAGAGAAAAGTATTGATTTGACGTTATCGATTGATCGATATTCTCTACTTTTTATTTTTGTTATCGAATGTAGGAATTCTCTACTTTTTCTGGGATATCGAATAACTTTACTTTTTCATAATCGATTTCCAACCCTGGGGGTATCAGGTCCTTTGTCGTACTTTGCGGTGTTTAGTAAGTCCTTTGTCGCTCTTTTGCGGGGTTTCAGTCCTTTGCGGTGTTTACTGTTTAGTAGGACCCTTCGCTGTTTAATCCGCCGAAAACCAAGAATTAAATTTCAGCCTATGTAATTCACTATTGAATTTAATCGCACTTGGTGCATACCGAATTTGAGTAAATCCTCAGATAAAAAATTCTGATCATCCCCTATGGAAAAAAATAAAACGAACGTCGTCCTTCCTGGCCTGCTGAATGGGAGTCAGAACGACTTTCACGTGAAGGGTCGGAGGATAGAACTTCCTCCATCACCAACGGTTGTAAAGCAACTCCAGCCATAAGGTAACATGGAGCGGGACAGCGCTGTTTTGGGCTTTATTAGCCCTCATCAGCAGCACTCATGAGAAAGTTACACTTATCCTTCAGAATGCCTGACTTTAATCAGCCTAACCCCCCTCCGCACTGGGCCGGCGCCAGAAGGAGGGGGACCTGGTCTCCTCAATCGACATGTTTGGCCCCCAATTAACAAGTTTATTAAGAAAACAGTGGTTTTTGTGCTTGAATTTCAAATAAACGCTTGGTCCCTCAATGTCGATGGCTCTGCCGCCAGCACTGCCTCCGCATTTGTGTACTCCCAAAGAAATTTAACCTTTGTGGTACTTAACGTGTAAAAAAACTACTTCAGTTAAATTTCCCAAGTGGCTAAGGTACAACAATAAAATGAACGTCGTCCTTCCTAGTCTGCTGGATAGGAAGTCAGAACGATATTTCTTTTTTGGGGGGTATTTCTTTTTTGGATAAATCTTTTTTTTAAATTTCGATGTATTTTTTTATCAACATTTCTTTTGGGTTATGCAAATTCGGAGGGGTGTTTTGCTGATTAAGATCAAGCATTCTGAAGGATGAGTGCACCATTTACCTACCCAATGTAACGATTAAGGGAGCAAAGCTAAGGAAGAGAAAAATCTAGAGCAAGATTAAGAGTGTGGAATTACCAACTCTTTGTACAAAATTGTAGGCAGTCCTTTGACTTCAACATGAAATTGTTCGTGATTGTAATAGCTCCAAGCATCAGGCAATTACTTGCAAGAATGCAAGATGATCTAGTACGTCCGAACTTGCCCCAATAGTGGGGTAGGTTAGGTCCGGACAAGCAGTGAGGTAGTCTCGGACATTAAAATGAAGGCGAAATTCTTGCGATGAAAAACCACTCTGCATCAATTTCCGCGGATAGAAAAACTGCTCGTTTCAGTTAAATTTGCATACACAGTTTCAAAAGTTTACAACAAAGAATTCAAACGAAATTAACCGAATGAAAGAAAGAGACTATGCATGATCTCAATGATTCGGTAAAATTAAACGTTCTATAGTTCCAAATTCGAGTTAAAAAGCGTAAAAATGAACGTCGGGAAGATCCAGTAATCTGTGGCATTGACAATTAGCAAATAACGTCTTCACGTGCTAAAATTGTTTTTATATTTGATGCAAAATCATTTTCAAATTTGAAAACAAAATCTTCACATGCTGTTTCAAATAGTTTGTTATATACGCCCGAATTGACCCCACACTCAGCAAAACTAGCAAATGGCAAATTCTTCCTACATAACTTATTATTAAATTCATCTCGTCAGCGTGTTATATGCCCTGGGGCCCCCTGTCGTAGCATTGTGCAATGCTCATCGCTTATGCGATTTAAGCACTTTGGCAGGGGTGGAGGTTTTTGTTTTGTGGTACCACAAACAAAAAATTTCTGAAGTTCCTTAAATTTGATTTTGAGGTTCTTCACCCCAGACTACTCTGAGCTCTTCTGATGAGACCTAACTAGGTCGAAACAGTGGCTGTCAGGAGATTGAATATGTATATATATATATATAATGATATATATATAGTGATATATATATATCATATTTCAGCGGAGGGTAGGGGGGGTGCCACCCCAACGCCCCCTGGATATATATATACCACCCCCCTACCCCCCGCTGAAATATGAGCTGATGTATATCTGCAGTCAACGAAACAGCGGAAACAGGACATTTTTTTGGTCTTCACTTGATTTTGGGGGGTAAATTGGTTGTCGAAAGTCGTGAAGACCTTTTTCTTTTTTTTGGTCTTCACCGATATTTTCAGTGAAAACGGAAACAGAAAATTGCGCCCCCCCCCCCTTTTCAAATTTCTGGGCACGCCCCTGATATATGCCTGACTAATATCAATGCTAGACTTCAGCTTAAGCCGTTACCATGCTGGCGCAAACCTTACGATTTTGTCTCATGTGATTTTACTTTTTTGTTAAAAATGGTGAATATGAAGTTCAACAAAAAACTATTTGATTTTGCTATCTAACCAATATGGCAGTGACTGCTACAAGTCTCATGGTGCTGCAAAAATAAAACCGAAGAGGTTGGTCTGAATCAGCCCTATGTCCGAAATAACCAACCTTTTCCTGTTTTGTAAATTTGTTGTAAGTTTTGATATATACTTGACGTACTCTTATGTGTAGTTGGTATGAAAGAATGGAAGACGATCTTCCATTCCATTTTTCAAATCTTCCATTACATTCCATTCTGAGCATCTTCCGTATTATATACCAAAATTCTCCTTCCGTTCCATACCATTTTCCATTCCATTCCGTTCCATAGCATGCCCTGGCTGTAAGGAAGTCAAAGGAATGCTTTCTGGTGAAACTGGTAAAACGATACTTAAATGTTAGCGATTTAGTTCTTGTTTGAGCTACAGTACGTACATCATTTTTCCTTGAAATCGTTTAGCCTTTTTTCTGCGACGAAAAGTCTGAGGGGCCGAGGGCAGTTGCGTGTACAGAGCGGCACTGTCCTGCTGATGCAGTAAAATTGCGTCATTGCTTCATTAAGCATTAACGGCAAAAAACAAAAGTCAGGAAACAACGCTAAGTAATTCTTGTTACTATGACAATTACAAAACCAGATTATCAATGACAAAGTAACAAGCACTTCAAAGTAAATAACAGAAAAAGAAGTAAATATGACGTCATTTGAGGCTACGCCGTGGCCCCGTGGCTACGCACCTGCACTCGGCCATCGTAATCTGATGCCGGAACAGCCGAATTTCTCGTATGTATGTTAATTAAGACTAATTCATCATCCCACTATAGGAAGTAATCATAGGAACTAATTCATAGGAAGTTTGCTCAAGTAATTACTGATGACATTGACATATGACTAAGAATATATTGTATAGGTCTACTCCCTATAAGTTTACATACATGTATTGCGACCTCATCAATCATGCGAATGCTAGCACAATCCCGTATTTCATGGTTGCCAGACTGGACTATTTTAGAGATAAATTCGCAAAATTTAGACCTTTTCGAACTTGTTTAGACCGAAAAAATGTTATTTGGACCTTTGGACTAATTTGATAAAATGTTTGATAATTTGTTGAAAAAAGTGAATTTTGCATTTGCGTATTGACAGACAACAAATTAGTGAGTAATGAGTATAGCAGGCTACAATAGTAGATTGTTACTAGGTCTGCACGGTAGGGTAATTTTTCATTAAGCAATTAATGGCATAATTCCATAAATTACGGTTAGTTACGAAAATCTGAAAATAAATTTCCGGAATTTCGGTAGTGTAATAGTTACGGATTCGTAGTTACAGAATTGTTGAAACACTGTATTTTTTCTAATGCAGTATAAATTGTTATTAATATTTTTTTTTTTTTTTTTCTATAACTTTTACTCTTGGCTGATTAAGTTCATAACGCAAAACATTATGCAAAAGTGTAGGTAAACGAAATAAATATGTGCGATCAGTAGAGCGTAGCCAGGATTTTGCAATGAGATGGGTCGAGAATGACGTCACATTTTATTCGTGTGCCGTATATCACCCCCTAAATCAAGTTCTTGTGATCCTCCTCTGGCTACGCGTCCAATTACATTAAATAACCGACTTAGGTCTAGTGCAGTTACGGGTACTTGCTTAAAAAAGAGCAGCAAGCTAAACGTAGGCCTTATCCACAACGCTTCAAAAAGAAAGTCAGAATGATACGTAATTAAGTATGAAGTCACTTGAGGCTCCATTGTAACCCCCAACTGACCAACTCCCCTCATTTTAAACAGCAATTGAAAATTTGGACTATTTTGAAATTAATCGCAAACTGTTTTAATAATCATTTCTGTACAATAGCTGAAAAACTTAATGATAAGCTACCTCCATCTCCAACTAAATTTACTGACTATTTACCTCCGTCAAATTTCTCCTCAATGTCTTTCACCCCTACAAATATAGTCGAAGAGAAAAGATTAATATCTGTACTTAAACCTAGGCTGAGTGCTGCGGTTGACCACATACCTCCAATAGTTCTGAGATATCTTCCAGATAATGCGCTTAATGCCCTGATCTACATATTCAATCAGTCCTTTGGTCAAGGAAAATTTATTTCTGAGTTTAAAAAGGCCAAGGTCATACCAGTGTTCAAAAAAGGAAATCCTAAAAACGTTTTAAATTACAGACCTATTAGTTCACTCTCGTCCTTTTTAAAGATTCTCGAAAAAATTGTTTGCACTGGATTGCATTCGTTTATTAACATAAACAATAATATCTCGCAACAGCAGTTTGGATTTCGGCATAAGCATTCAACTAATCACGCAGCAGCTTTGCTCATCAGTAACATAGTTGATGCTTTTGAAAGAAAACAGCAAGTACTTCGAATCTTTCTTGATATATCAAAAGCATTTGATACAATTGACCATTCCATTTTACTGCATAAACTAAATAATTACGGTCTCAGAGGATGATCATTAAATTGGTTTGAAAGTTGTCTCTCCAATCGCTCTCAAATTGTTGAATACGCTGGTGTCACTTCTTCGAACCAGAAAAAGACCTTCTGCCCCGTGCCGCAAGGCTCAATTCTTGCCCCTTTACTTTTTGTCATTTATGTAAACGACTTCAAAAATTGCTTGCAGTTTAGCACAAATATATCTTTTGCAGACGATACGAATGTTTTCATTGCTGATAAACACTTGCAAGCGCTTTATGAAAAAGGTAACAGTGAACTTGAAAACACAGACAACTGGATGATAGCAAATAAACTGTCCATAATTGCTAGCAAAACTAATTATATAATTTTCCAAACTCCAAAATCTCAGTCAGTTAAAACCACAACAAGTTTACAACTGAAATTAAAAAATAACAAGGTTGAAAAAGTATCTTCAACACGATTCTTGGGGGTGATAATAAATAAAAATTTGTCTTGGAAATACCATATGCATATGATAAAGCAAAAAATGAGAGCTGCTCTTGGTGCTGTAATGCGCATCCGCTCATATTATCATCTAAAACCATGCTTAGTCTTTATCACTCGTTGCTACTCAGCCATGTCCGCTATTGTATAAGTAACTGGTGTTTTAGAAACGAAACTAGAATTCATCAATTACAGCGCATATGTAATAAATTTATCAGAGTAGTATTTGGCTTAAAGAGACGTGAAGGTGTCCAATAAGTGATAAAACAAAATTGCCTTCTAACTATCAAACAAATTTATCAAGTTGAATTAGCTATATTCATGTACAAAACTGTAAAAAAAGTAATCCAGTCGCATTACAGAACTTATTTGAATCAAAATCCAGTCGAATGTCTACCAGAAGTAATAGTGTACACACCGGTATTTCTCCGGCGTACAGATTAACTTTATGCCAACAATCAATAAAATTTTGCGGGCCCAAATTATGGAGTAAATTACCAAATGCGATTAAAGAGTGTAAAAATTTTAAATCTTTCTCTAACAAAGTTAAAACACATTTTTTAAACATAGACTAACAAAGTAGATGCTAACTTGATCGATTAACTTCACTGTTGTTTGATTATTCTATTTCTTATGAGTTAATTTGCTATGGTACTGCTGTTCACTTTTGTTGCAGATATCCTTGAGAGAAAGCTGAAGACGTTAATTGGAAATTCTTCGGAGATTGGGCTAGCAATGACATCTGATTGACCCACTACATTACCGACCACAATGAAGCAAAAGGAAAATTTTTAGTGTTTTACTTTGAGGAGACTGTAAATTCCCTTATCATGATTCTCCATTCACGCTACATTAAATCTTCAAAAATCATCCGTATGTTTATTTGTTTTAAAACCGCAGTCACTGCCCTTCAATGCCATAGTAAAAAATTGATAGGCTAATGAAAAAAAGAAAAAAAAAATTATTGTGATTCAACTCCTGGATATGAGTAAAAACTACATCCGGTTGTGAACTTGCTAACTGGCAAAGGTGGAAGAATGAGGGTACCCAATCACAACTCCCTCCAGATAACTCTTGGGCAAGGTTTAGAACCTGTTAGCCTCCCTTAGCAGGGGTCACAAGCTGGAATATTAACACTTATAAAGCTCATTATCTACTCCATTGTTCATATTACTAGTAGGCCTGTCATGCTACTCATTTTTTTTTGTGTTTATTGTTTTGGAATTCGTTTGATGTGTCGCTTATAATTTCTTGTTCACAAAGTAGGCCTAGCCTATATCTTGATTGTTAAGGTCATGCAGCCATTCCAAGTCAGCTTTCGACTGGCATGCTTACCCTAACCCTAATCGTTTTGCTGCATGTGCTTTTTTCCGTTATTACGCCAATATTTGTTGTAAATTGTGAATGATTGCACGTTTTGGCGTGCGTGTTGCAAAAATAAAAGTTTGATTGATTGATTGGACCTTTTTCTTGATTGGAAATTTCGACTATTTTGAGGTTAATTTTGGACTTTTTTCTTGTTAATATTCGATCTGGCAACTCTGCCGCATTTAGCCCTCGGTAGAGTCTAAATTGCAACTCAAAAAACTGTTTCCAGAATGCTTTGATTGGCTGGCAGGTTTTCTTATTGCGTCACACTCGTAAAACAATCAAATTTGACAGGCACAAGTTTGGGGAGTGAAATCGAGTAAAATGGAACAGCCACAATTGCCGAAAATGCATGTTCAGCTCCTGCCTCCTCCTAGTCTACAGAACTAGCTAAAATGTAAGAAATGTAAGAGTTAGCCTAGTTAAGGTACGAATAGGCTTTTAAAAAACAGATTTAGGCTGAATCGCAATGATTAAAAAATCACAGCCTTGCAGGCTTACGGCTACATAAAACATAAATTAAACAGTTAAAAAGCGCACTGTTTATAGACTAGACTGAAAATGCGAAGGTTAGTAGGCTAACGCAAGACGTCGGCAGAGCGGAGCAAGATACCGTAATGAATTCCTCAAATGTATTCGGATAGGTACTTTCTCGATAGAACCTTCCATAAAAAACAGAATCCAGGGCGGTGCCACAAAAAGCACTGGTCTGTTTGTACATTCAGCTGTTCAGTGCAAGGTTCCACAGATTTTGAGTTTGAAGTAACCGGCACCATGTTTGTCTAACCATGACGCAATTCTGGGCTTCTCGTAGGCAGGTTATCGCGCCAAAGTTACATAACGCGTGCGTGGCTGCGTGGCCGAATGTTTCGCAGCGTCGTTTTTGATACAGCCAGAATTGCAAGGTTGATGGTTCAAGTAGGCGCAGTCAACGGTGGGGCCATGGCAAAGGGGCCATGGCTTCTCTCTGAAATTTAAATTACAAATTATCATTATCAAAATAAAATTACTAACTTTTAGCGCCTCAGGTGTTTTAATCGTTCTTGACTTCGAGCAAACTACGTGTGTAATGTGTTTATGTTGGTGGGGGAAGGGGGAGGGGGCGTGCCTTTACAAATTCTTATACCTCTAAATTTTATGAACATTGCCAAACGCCGAAGTTTTATTGCTACGTTGCAGGCAAGTGATGTACTGTACAGACAATTTACGTTATGTTGATTGAAAAAAATCGTCCCGTTGAGCGCTCTGTTGTTATAATAGCCTACGATGCGCAGTTGCACACTGCTGCGAATGCATGTTTATTTTTATCAAGACTTGAATCAAAAGTTATGATGAACTTTGATTTCGACTTTACCGGTATCTTATGTGCTGACCCCTTACTAACTTACCGGTAGTAACCGTTGTCCGTAGGCCTATCTATACACGCGCTGCATCTCGTCGCTTTCTAATTTTCAACACTCCTGGACATGAATAAAAACTTCACTCCTGGAAATGAATAAAAATTGTACCCGGTTGTGAACTTGTCTTTTAAACAAGTGTGGATGAATGAGGGTACCCATTCACAACTCTTTTCAGATAACCCTTGGGCAAGATTTAAAACCTGTTAGCCTCCCAATAGCTGGGGTCACAGGCTGAAATCTTGGTGCTAATCCAGTTTATTTGCAAAATTGATCTCGTTTGCTATGACACGTTGCTTAACTAACTAATTAATTAATTTTGTTTCTGTGTTGGTTCGTTGTGTGCGTGTGTTTTTGTTGTTAAATCCAATTGTTTTTCTTTTTTTTCATTGTTAAAGTCACGCAGCCATGCCTAGTTTTTTTGACGGGCATGTTTTAACGATTACCCGTTTTGCTGCGTGTGCTCTTTTCCGTGTTCTGCCAACACTTATTTTCAACAAGTAAAATGATCTATGCGTTCATGAATGATGATACATTAGTGCGTCCGGGTCAACAACGTAGTATGGTGACGATTGCCTGATAAAAATTTACCACCAACTGGACGTTTTTGAGAAAAAGATAATTTTTTTAGCTTAATTTAGCGATCAGTTTACGACTTAGACAGAAATTCCACAAAATTTATGTTTTCATCAATATGAGGGGAGTGTGCTGCATTGCTGCTATAAGTAGCCTAAATGACGCCAAATTTGAAAGTTACACAATTTGTCCCCCTCAATTTGTTTCTGGCTACACTCTTGATTATATTCTAGTCTCTTATCTCTTGATTATGTTGGTTCAACTACCAATCCTAGCTTCGTCGCGTCCTTTCAGATGCTTTTGATTATAGACTATCATCCTTGCTTGGTAAAATCAAGCGAGCACCAAATAAAAGAAGTTAACTGCTCAAATGACCGAGTGGTAAGTGCAGACTTGGGTTTGTTCTTTGATTCCGAGTCGGGTCAGACTTTTTAGAGATACTTTTATCCGAATCGGGTCAGATACTTTTATGCGTACAAACCTGTGAGCTAAGCAGTTTTTGATTCCTATTGGTCGGGTTCACTTCCCAAAAAAATTCTGGATTCTTTTCTGCAGGTAGCTGTGAAAGACGAAATACTTTACGAATTTGTATTATATTAGTTGCACATTAATCCTCCTATCAAGAGCAAGCGTTCAAAGCGCTACAACGAGCTCGCTTAGAAGTTGCCGGCCGCCTGTCTACCTCACTAAGATGGGAGAATTCCGCTAAGTAGGCCTACCGGTACCCTTCCCAACGGCACAACAAGTAAACTTGCCGACTTGTTCTCCACTCTGTCCCTTTAATGCTGAGCATCAAGCAGGGAAACTGTAAATACCAATTTTAAAGTCATTGGTTTGACCCGACTCAGAATCAAACCCGAGTTTACTGCTTCAGAGGCGGACGCTTTTACCACTCAGCTATCTGAGCTGTTTGAATCAAGCAGCAAACCAAATTCTTCAAGAATTTGTATTGGTTGCAGATTTCCTTGTTGTGGGCAGTAAAGGAAAGCTACCCGTATCTGGAAACATACATCTATGGACATAGTTTTAGAACTTTTTAAGAAACAGTTTGAATAAGTTTTTAAAGCTCTTATTTGTTTCAAAAAAAGTAAAAGTTCGGAAAATACAAGTTGTGCTTGTGCCTTCGCGATCCGTCACGGCATTAAGTGACGTACTGCTTGTTGTATTCCAATCTCACCGCTTAGGTTGCAACATGAGGTCGTTAGGTTTTTTTAGGCAGGACCTTCACCAGTAGTCATATAACCTGCTGTGTTTACTGTATCCAATATCCATTGCGAAAGAAGTTGTGCAAACAAGAGTTTCGACATTGCGTTTGTAAAAGCATGATTTTGTTTCAGAAAGTTGCATCCGATAAAAGTAAGAAAACACGTTGCTTTTACAGCAAGAAAGGGTTTTTGCACTGCTTAAAGTAAAGCCGGTATGGAAATTTAATCAAGGAAAGATACGACTTGCATGCAGTGATAGACATGGTATCGCAGGTAAGTGCGACGACAGACTTTTTTACTTTCGTGTTGACTGTGCAGTAGGGACTTTTCACTGTCAAGGTTTCACTGTCAAGGTTCCCGTTGTTCATCTCGTCAGATTACATCTGAGATGTAGTAGTAGAAGAACAACTAAACGATTGACGTTACGGCATGCATGCAGTAGAAGAGGAGTCAAAGAATACAAGAGTAGGCATAATTGCAAGTTTGCAACATCCAGTAATGTAAAGCGTACTTTAATAAATCAAATCTTTATTATACTCGCCGTATTACACCGAAGCGTGTAACGAGTGGCGGGACCCATCTCCGCGGCTTAGCGCCAGGGCAACACAGCTCCGAAGAAACGTCGCAGCGGTGGCGAGCCGTTGGCGACACTGTGTCAATTTGATCGGCCTGGAAATCGAACCTCAGACCTACCGCACCGATAACGTGTGCGCTAAGCAACTGAGCTAACGGCCGGTCTAAAGCGTACTTTTATGCACCAAAATCCATCTGCTAATAATGCTTAATTTATCAGTAAAAGTGGACTTCAAATGAATATATGAAAAGTAACAGCAATTCTTACAAATAAAAATTTTTCAGAAACAACTTCTTTCATGGACACACCAAAATATCGTCCTTTTTTATTATTTCAGTAAGTAGTCCTATAATATTTAAGCTTCGAAACTATCAAAAACTTTAACTTCTTAAACATGAGAAAAAATTACAAAAAATTTACCGTAACCAAGCTGCAGGCAAAAATTCTCTGTGGAGAACTGTCATTAATCCAGCGAGAAACTTGTCTGATCGCCATCTCATGTGGTACTGCTTCAGAGTTCTATTCTGTGTCTCTACTCCATTGTTCGAATTGATACAAATTCGAAGCTTGTTGCGGTAAAGGTGCAACCACCGCCGTATTACAAACGAAATTTTGTCAAAGGTTTCTATTCTGATTTTGCGCGTTATTTCGCTTTTTTTTTGCTTTTGGGGATCGCGACACACCAACAGAACCAGGCCTTCGAATCATGATTGTCCACAACGAGGCAAGATACATGCAGATTTATTATTGCGTGGTTTGCAATTGGTTTCTTGCACTAAACGCATTATATTAATAAAAAAAAAATTCAAAGAAAACGATAACATACAGCTTCTAACAGCTGTCGTGCTGACTGTTTACCTCCTTTTGTGACAGCCAAGTATTGTCCAAATAATTTCTTATTGCGCATCCATAAATCGCTTTCTCTGAGATGTCGTAGCGGTTTGTTGTAACTTTCCTCATCTGCAGCTTTTGCTACGTTGTAGTGATTGTGTTTGTAGCACCGGTACCTATAATAAAATATGTTACATTATTAAAGGTAAAGGTGCGGGACAGCGGGTGCTAAGCACACATTGTGTAGGCCATTCTCAATTGGCGGCCCATTGCAAATATCAATCATGAATGATTGAACGCTGTTAGAATACATACAAAACGAACAACACTCATACGCTTAACCCTTCGCACTTCCGCTTGTGCCGAGCGCCTGGCGGGAAGCTGCAGATACTACTTTTAAAGTCTTTAGTATAACAAACAATGCAAAGAGCTGAATTTTTGTGGTGTGGTAGAGGTATGTTTTTAATGGGTAGATTGAAAGTAGGAGTAAGATCCTTTTTACTTCTGTTTGGAGGCTTCAGTGAAATAGGCTACTTAACCACCTTTCATATTAATCTGTTTAGTGATCTAATAAATATCAGGTCATGCTTTTGCTTTTGTGTGTGTATTTATGTAGATTCACCAGTGGTGTAAAAAGTAGGCTACTTTGAAATTATGCTTAGGTAAAAGTATTGTTACTGACAGCGAAGGCGGGCAGGGAAGTACAAAGTACCCGGGACCAGTCATGTTTTGAGGAATTCGTCACAGGTTTTGAGGGGCCCCGCTCTTATAAAACTTTTTTCTTTAGAGCGAAACACACGCGAAGAAATGTTGGAGAAATTACGTCTTCGCTATGAGACCTTTTTTTGGATATAAACGAAAAAATAAGAATTAAATTTAAGTACCGGGGGAAGAGATGGAAACCGGTTGGGTCAACCGGCACCGGTCGGGTCGAGATTCTTCGACCGCCCGATCAAAAAACCACTCAAATTCCCTTCTCTTGCAGCTAAAATACACCTAAACACCAAACGAAATATAGCCTACATACCGATATGTGTTTTTTAAATAGCGACAAATTTCAAAATACAAATTGTTTTTTACGATAGCGACAAATTTCAAAACTGAAACATTAAAAAAATTTGTTTTAAAAAAAAAAAAAAAAATTTGTTTTCTGTTTACTTATATTAAAATACTCTTTTTTTTAGATAGAACTTAAACCAAAAGAAATTATTACCGCTCAGATGGCCGAATCGATAGAACGTCTGCTTCTAGAACGGTAGATTCCGAGTTCGGTTTAAAGTAGGATTAAACCAATGACTTAAAAGTTGGTATTCATAGCTTTTCTGCATGACGCTTAGCATCAAAGGTGACAGCGTGAAGATATATTATTGTAATTGTAACGTGAACCGAACCCGAGATTTGCAATTTATCAATTCAATTGATGATCGCGGGTGCAATCGCTGTACTTTTAGCGTCTGCGCGCGTGATTGCGAGATACCGCTTGGTTACATGTGAAGTGTGCTTTGTTGATTTGTTTTGCTTTGTTTTTATTCACGCACATAATAAACAAACAAAAAATGTAAGTAGTGCTGTGCTGTGTTAGCAGAGAAGAGAAATAGACATTAGAAGAGAAATAACCATACAGAGTAAAGTAAATCAAAAAGTTCTGGGCGATACCGAGAATCGACAAACCTCAATTTCTGAAACAATATCAATAGGCCTAATCGATGAATTATCGCCGATAAATTTTTCCGATAAATGTTGCGTTAAGTTTTCAATGTGCTTTTTATACGTCAAATTGCAAAAACGTTTTTCCAGATTTTTCAAGAAAATAGACCAATCGACGGACTTAGCCGTAGCATTCCTAAGTAAAATATTTTTTAAGTTGTGACAAACCTTAATGTGAATCGTGATCTGCGTCGTTTCCCGCGCAATTCATTAGTTTGAAGATACACCATGTTTATTTGTTTGTAGAATTTATTGATAGACTTTTGTATCCTCAAAACTTGTTAAATGAACAGCTGAGAATTAACATAAGCCCTCACAGTTCAGAAGAGTAGACAACCGAGAAATGTTAACCTTGTTTTGCGAGGAGAGACAAAAAATGAACGTGAAATTTTTTAAGTTTTGATGCGCTAAAACTGCAAGGTTTGTCGTTTTCAAATTTTACAAGTTTTTCTGTTTCGGCGTTTGGCATAATTTCAAAAGCTTTTGTTTAAAAGTTCCCAATAATGCAACATGTTGTTCGCTCCGTACGGAAATTGCACCGAAGGACAATTTCATCGCTGGGAACAATCTCCATCGAGAGTATTTTTTTTACCATAACCATAATGCCGGTGTGCGCAAAGCAGGGCACGCCATAAGCGTGAGCATGGTACGCGAACGGTTTGGTAAAAAGTAATTCTTCTATTTACGATCAATCACTGTTTCTTCGTTGAAAACAAATATTTCAAGTTTTGGTTTATCGAAAACGTCTTGAAAGCAGTGGGTTTTCATGACAGTAACTTCTTTCGGTAGGCAAGCTAGTTATTCGCGATCGCAAGTATTTATTGAAGTTTGTACTTGTGTGTTTTACGGAAGTTCGTTTTCAATACCAACGAATATGTAAAGTGGCGAAGCACGCGGCAAGATTATTTTTAACAATTTGGCCCGTGTGGTCATTTGAGTTCTGCAGACGCGTTCTACGGGTTTCTTCAACAACAGGAGTGGTAATTCATTCATTTTCATTTTATTCGCTTCAAACAATAATGAGTGTGTGGTGATCGTGAAAACCACAAACAGTACAGTTACGAAGATATAAACCGATGCATTAGTACTAAAGCAATGCCGGTGCGTTGATTACATTTTAGGATTTTAACAAAAATAAAATACGGTCTGTAACGGCAAAGTGCAAATCTTGATTAACCGCAACGGTTACAACACATCAAAACAGAAACAAGAAAACAAGAAATTGGCTTTATTTACCAACCTACATCTGAGGCTTTTATTCTTTTTCTTTAATGTGCATAGATACACATATATGTCAGATTTAATGGTACCTCGCTCGCACAACAGTAAAACACGCGTAAAATGGTAACATGCATCGATTTCAGGAGACTCTAAGGAGCCAACCATGAACAAAACAGGAAAACAGAGCACATGACACAGCATACAAATAAAGTATACACAACATGCACGGGAAAAAATGAACACTATAAAACTGCAGCGGTGTTTAAGCGGTTTATGCCGAATAAGAATTCCAACAACACGTACTTTTAGAAACTTTCTATCTGGAAAAACTTTTCATGTAAGAAATTTATCTTTAATTTAACGCTACAAACGTTGGCCGGCCTTTAAATAAAAAACACGATTGTTTAGGATTGTTTCCTTTTTTTGAATTCTCTTCGCATTCACGCTTCCATAAAACCTGTAGTAAGTCGTACCTGTACTTCGTATCAGAGATGGACACGGAGCCGGATCCGGAGTGGAGCCGGAGCCCGGCTTTATTTTTTGGATTCGGAGTCGTATTCGGCTTTGGGTTTTTGAATTAAAGCCGGATACGGATCTGGATTTTAGCCTGAACCTGAAATCCAAAAATTATATTTCGCTATTATAGTTAGCATGATAGAGAAACGTAATATTTAGGCTTGGGCATAGGTTCAAATCCGGATCCGGAGCGGATTCGGATTCTAAAATTTATCCACAAACAGGAGTCCAAGTCTTTGGAACCGGAGCGGATCCGGAGTCAGTTTTTTGTGACTCCGCCCATCTCTACTTCGTATACACCGCTGCATTAAACTTGTTAAATACGAATACGAAACAAACAAAAACAAAATCGACATCGAATGGAGAATGAACATTCAGTAATTTACAGATTGTAAATTAATTCTGCTAATGTGGGTGGATAGTACTCGTATTGTTTTCATTTTTTTTCTTATTTTTCATGCGTGTTGTATTATATTTTCATGTGTAACATGCTGGCTCAATTCAGCGTTAGAAATGAAGTTGAAGCAACATGCATGAGTAATTAAGTATACATGCAATTAGCCATGCTATGTTTAATGAATCTTCCCTTTGAGACGTCCGGCTATTCGCCAATTTCGTGTCCAAAAGTACGTGCACGCACACCGCAGCACCCTTACATTACAGAGTGTTTAAGGAGGCTATTAGGAGAGAATTCCAGATCAAGGGATTCACTGACAGTAGTTTTTCATAGTCAGTTTATAAATTGGGTGCAACCAGGCAAATTAAAATTGATCTCACGTTCTTGAAGTGCAGTAGGCTATTGATGGACATGACACA
>OZ023246.1:1917972-2000268 GCA_964006365.1 Trididemnum miniatum | reverse complement strand
CAACAGCGCAAATATACTACACAACAGTAAGCCGTGTCAGACGCGTCACTAAAACCATGTATCTGATACGATGGCATACCCAAAGGA
This sequence comes from Trididemnum miniatum, assembly GCA_964006365.1. Lineage (NCBI taxonomy): Eukaryota > Metazoa > Chordata > Ascidiacea > Aplousobranchia > Didemnidae > Trididemnum > Trididemnum miniatum. The sequence continues at coordinate 2,000,181 of OZ023246.1, read as the reverse complement.
TCTTGACGGTAAGCAAAACAATTTCGTGGAATCGAGAAATCCTTAAGCAAACTCAAAGACGCGAGCCATTTTCTCCAGCTACTTCTGACATCGGCGGGGAGAACGTCATCCCACCCAAACCCCGAAGAGGAAACTCTTTGCAGAATTAATTTACCACCAAGTAAAAACGGCGAAGCCATTCCCAAAGGATCAAAATGACTAGAGAGCTGACTAGACATTTCACGTCTGGTCGACGCCTCTATAAACTCACGACAATGAATGCGCAACTTATCTTGTTGTGTGTCCCAAACTAATCCCAACGCAGTAGAATCCGGAAGGGGCTGAGAACCCAAATCGATCTCACTAACAGAAGCCGCAAGATCGCACTGAGGAATATTATATAAAACGGACTTAGCGTGAGAATTGGCGACCCACTTGCGCAATTGAAATCCCCGACTAGCAAACAGCTTACATCCCTCCGAAGCAAACGCTTCAAGGTTAGCAAGATCATTACTCGCCAGTAACAAATCATCCATATAACGATTAGTTTCCACAGCACTTAACGTAACTTGACTGGCATTTGTCGGATTTTCTGCAACCAGTTGTTTAAGAGCGAGAAGTGCTACATAGGGACTCGAGTTGATCCCCCAAACATGCCTTGTGAAGCGAAATATCTGAGTTACACCTCTGTCTAAATCATTATTTTCAAACCAAACAATGCGAAACAAGTCTTGCTGGTCACGTGGAATCCCTACTTGAAAAAAGCACTTACTAACATCAGCAACACAAGCATACTTTCCCAAGCGAAATCTTATCAAAACTTCTACCAGATTATTTAACAAGTTTTCTCCGGCTAGAACAGCCTGATTAAGCGACATACCCTCAACCATCGCCGCGCCATCGTACACAACTCTTGGCTTAGCAGATCGGGTAACAAAAAACGGCAAATACCATTTACTATCAGAAACAACAGAATCTACAGGCACAATCCAATTTTCTTCAACAAGCTGCGCAAACGTTTTGACTAGAGTGTCCTTAAGCGAAAGGTCTTGCAGAGCTTTACGTCTCATCGACAAGGTGCGTTTAACAGCGCAGTCATAATTATCAGGAAGTTTTTTCAACATCTCAGTTTTAAACGGGACGGGCATCTCATAACGACCATTTACAACACTTATATGGGGTTCTACAAGATTTCTCGCAAGCTCATCAGTTCTAGAAGGTTGAATCACTTCGTCTTGCAATTCGTGTTCACGTATCGTTTCCTTGAGCGAAGCGATTTCCTGTTGTAACTCATTACAACAACGCTCAGATCTCAAAGGTTCGACACTAACACGAAATGCTGAAACCGAGTTCGACTCCGAGGGCGCTCTCCCACCGCTGGCAACAGGCCCAAGACGCGTAAGAACATAGTTGGGTTCTTCCGGATCTGCGCCTTCCCGCTCCTCAAGCACAGCCAGTAACGCCTTATCCGACTGTCCAATCAGAACGTCGATACGATCTCGATCCGGGGCCAAAGGAATTTCGACTCCATCAAAGTGGCCGAGACTACTAGTATCTACAGCATGCGGTAACGTAGCCTTATCGTCCAAAAACTCCGGTACCACTATCGCGTCTTTAATGGCAAACTCCTCACCGCTACTCAGCGACTGAAGATTAAAATCCGTACGTCCCTCAGTAGTGACTCTCTGATCAGCGAGTGTACGAATAGTTACCGTAGGGTCGGGAGTAGAATTGAGCCCAAGTTCTTTCATTAAATTGTCAGAAATAAGAGTCACCTGAGACCCCGTATCATGCTGAGCGTAAGCAAGGGTAGACAATCCAGTATCGGGGTTCACAACTCTAACTGCACTGGTGCGCAACAAGACAGTCCTTTTATCCAAACAGTTCATTTTTCTAACCGTGTAGTCGCGATTGCCATTTCGCCCAGTACGACTCCGCGGTGCCGGGATAGGAGCAGCGTGCCCGTCAGCGCCCCCGACATTCCCGTCAGCAAAACATTCGTGCAATGCGGTAGCATGTTTGTTCTGGTTTTTAGGTCCGCACTCTCGACATTTTGAAGGACGAGCACAATCACGAACGAAATGGTCCAATGAGAGACAATTTAAACATCTCTTAGCGTCAATAACCGTCTGACGTTTAGCTTTCGGTGACAGAGTTCTGAAAGTTTCGCAGTCAGCCAAAAAATGCTTACAATCCGGATGGGAACACACGAAACATTTAGGGGGAGGCTTATCTTTATTGCTCGCTCCAGGCCTGACACGTGAAGTAGACAAATGGGGTCCACCCAGCCTGTTATCCTGGACACCATTCTCCACCCCAACGGCCACCCGGCGAACGCGAAACTCTCTAGAATTGAAAGGCTGTTCGCGAGAACTATCTTTTTCATCTTTAAAAAACGCTTGAGCGTAATCCGACGTCATCATATCGATTTCGTGAACAACAAAGCTGCGCAAAGACTCGAACCCAGGACGACTCAAGTTTAAACCCTTTTTATCCAAAAAATCCAAATATCGTCGCTTTAAAGTATTAGGCAAACGAGCAGCAGTACCTAACAAAAGCTGTCCAGAAAGTTTTTCGACCTCGTCATGAGCATACGCAAACACTTCGAGTGTATTTAAGTCTTCATTGTACATTTTAAGTGACGATGAATTAAAAGCAACCTTAGCACCATGGCGTATGGCCCTCACTTTAGGTTCCGAGGTCAATCCCCCCGACACACCATACCTTTGTCGCAGTCGATCCAAAGCCTTTTCTATACGTACGGAGGTACTCATACTTTTCATAGGTGCACAAAATAAATTTACCATTTCCCTGGGTTGCCCTACGCAGGAAGCTCGCAAAACTTCAAGTTTCCGCTCTTCGAAAGGGCTCTCGTCCATAAGACGCCGAATCTGGTTCTCATAAAAGATAAACGCAATATTATTTCCATCGTAAGCTATCTGTGCGGCCAAGGTAATGTATTCGTTCCTGCCTTGCCGATCAAGATACGTGTGCCAATTAATTTGAGCATTAGAAGTATTAAAGTCCTGTGTTTGCAACCTGGGTTCGGGCCCCATAGAAGTTTTAAACTGAGTGTTAGGACGAGAAGCAACTAGCGCAGGTGCCACTGGCGTTTCACAAGCGTCCCGATTAAGGTTCTTAATATCGACAGGTCCCACCTGTTCTGAGTCGAAACACTTAATGGCGTTTTGACGTTTATGACCATCTAAACCCAGACTAGCAGAGTTATCATTGACACAATAGGGTTTCGTGTCGGGCATTTCTTTTTGTTGGATTAAGTGAGATGGCAGAGGCCTTTGAAGTCGCGCACAAATTCCATTAAAGGGATTCTCTGGCTGTGTCTTAGAAGCACAGGCATTAGAAGTACCAATTTTAGCACATGGATAATACGCATTATTACTTTTGACAGGTGGGTTGTAGGCATTACGTTCAACCGGTGGTCGACAACGAGATTTAATCTTCGATGCTTTAGACAACGTGGCAACTGAAGACCCACGTTCCGAATAAGCGATAAGTTTTTCTTCAGTTTCTAGGTTGGCCGTTTCAAGGCGAAGTTTAGCTAGGGCTTCCGCCTCATCAGCTTCAGCAAGAAGACATGCTCTACGATTCTCAGCTTCGGCATGCACTCTTTGTGCCTCGGCTTCGACCTGAACTCTTCGTGCCTCAGCTTCAGCCATTCGTGCCTCGGCTTCGGCCATTCGTGCCTCGGCTTCGGCCATAAGTCTCATTTTACGTGCCTTGGCCAACTCCTCTTCGTTAGCAAGTTGAGCTTTTTTACGCTCTATTTCAATCCGCCGTATTATTGACGATTTACTATTAACGGTAAAACGACTAGTAACTTGCGAGATACTATCTGACGGTTCAAGGTCATCTTCACAGTCCGAGGTCGTTTCGTCCTCATCAAAATTGTCAGGTTGGTGACTGAAGCGTCGTTCACAAACAACATACGAATCCGAGCATAATTTAAATTGATCGAACAGGCTCTCGGAAAACTGTTCGTATAATTCATTATCTTTTAAATCTCTTAAGGCGCAGAGAAACGACGTTTTAGCTTCATGAAGAGCGTTGAATTTTATAGACTCCTGTTGAAATTTCTCGTACGAGTTGCAGGTAGCCAACGACGCTGAGCAGCGCTTTATATCCAAAATTAGTTTGCGATGTTTAGATTGAAGTTTACGTGGGGCATTCCCTTGAGCACCAGAGCCAGATGTTGTTACCCTGCCAACCTTATCAGAGGCCCGCTCGTTATCAGGAGCTACACCAGCCCCACCCATATCCACGTTACTAGCCCCCACACCCGTAGGCTCTAACAAACATCGTTCACGATTTCCCTCGTCACCAGGGTTAACTAACCCAGCAGGATCAACAATGTTAGGGCGAGTATCACTATCACTACGAGTGCCCATAACCAAACTATACACAACTTCAAGTGTGTAAAAAAAGTGTTATATGCTAATCAAGCCAAAATCAAAAGAGACAGGTGTGCACCTGTCTGATCAAAAAACAACAACGCTGCCAAGTGTTCACGCGTACAGTACCTTTGTCGGTCTCGGGCCGACTTGCAGATCAACGATGGAACCGACACGCAGTTCGAACGAAGGAAGCACGAATGAACTGAAGCTCGTCACCGGAAACGACGGTCGAATGGCAATGGTAGAATTTGTAGGCTAGTGTAAGGATGGAACACTGGAGTTGAAGATGCGACCAAGGGTAGCAGTTGTGACTATGAAAATGGGCAGCGGATGTTCACGACGAATTCCGTCCCGACGACGTCCACAACAGCAGTAAGGTGAAGCTCCGAGACGATGGATACTTCAGGAAAGGTGATCGATCAGCAACAAAGGCAACGGATGTCCACGACGAATTCCGCCCCGACGAGGTGGTTCCACAACGGCAAGCAAAGTTCCGTAGCAACGGACACTTGTAAAAGGAAAGCCAGACGACAGTAGATGAGAGCAAGCAAACTTCAAGAGTTTGAATGTTGATGCAGCATGATGACAAGTGCAGCGATAGGTTGTTGTTGAGCTTGAACTTGACGACCAATTCTTCAGGGATAGACAGTTATTTTTCTTTATGTTAACAACGACGGGAATATTCAGATTGTCGGTGTCCACTGGGAGCCAGTGGACCTTCACCGCCTGGCAGTATATCTGACTTCTTCTTAAAAGCACTTAACTTTTCAGACGAGACTTTATTGAATTAAAATCAGAGTAAAACTGAAAACTCGACCAGAATGGCGAGGCAATATAACGGTAAGGCGGCAAAAAATAACTGAAGGTTTCCCAACTAAAAATGAACTGAAAATAACCAAAGCAATTTCGCGTCTTACTTCGGCGTTACACGATTTGATCTAACACTTGACACGCCAGTCAGAACAACAAACAAATTAAAGAAACAAAAAAAAGGGGAAACTGCTTTAAGCAGCCGTGAAAAGGTGGTGGAATTCAGAGCAATCATCATAACAACGGAAAACCTGCAGTGCAGTTTGAAGCGCTCTGTCGCTAATCGACGAAGAAGCTAAGTGATTACGCAACATCATAAAGACCTGAGAGCCGTTACAGGTACTCAGGTTCGATACCTCGTGAACACAAAGTTGGTGCTGTAACACCCGACTCGGATAAAAGTATCTCATAAAAGTCTGACCCGACTCGGAATCAAAGTACAAACCCAAGTCTGCACTTACCACTCGGTTATTTGAGCAGTTAACTTTTTTTAATTGGTGCTCGCTCGATTTTACCAAGCAAGGATGATAGTCTACAATCAAAAGTATCTGAAAGGACGCGACGAGGCTAGGATTGGTAGTTGAACCTACATAATCAAGAGATTAGAGACTAGAATATAATCAAGTGTGTAGCCAGAAAAAAATTGAGGGGGGCAAATTGTGTAACTTTCAAATTTGGCGTCATTTAGGCTACTTATAGCAGCAACGCAGCACACTACCCTCATATTGATGAAAACATAAATTTTGTGGAATTTCTGTCTAAGTCGTAAACTAATCGCTAAATTAAGCTAAAAAAATTATCTTTTTCTCAAAAACGTCCAGTTGGTGGTAAATTTTTATCAGGCAATCGTCACCATACTACGTTGTTGACCCGGACGCACTAATGTATCATCATTCATGAACGCATATATCATTTCACTTGTTGAAAATAAGTGTTGGCAGAACACGGAAAAGAGCACACGCAGCAAAACGGGTAATCGTTAAAACATGCCCGTCAAAAAAACTAGGCATGGCTGCGTGACTTTAACAATGAAAAAAAAGAAAAACAATTGGATTTAACAACAAAAATACACGCACACAACGAACCAACACAGAAACAAAATTAATTAATTAGTTAGTTAAGCAACGTGTCATAGCAAACGAGATCAATTTTGCAAATAAACTGGATTAGCACCAAGATTTCAGCCTGTGACCCCAGCTATTGGGAGGCTAACAGGTTCTAAATCTTGCCCAAGGGTTACCTGGAAAGAGTTGTGAATGGATACCCTCATTCATCCACACTTGTTTAAAAGACAAGTTTACAGCCGGGTACAATTTTTACTCATTTCCAGGAGTGAAGTTTTTATTCATGTCCAGGAGTGTTGAAAATTAGAAAGCGACGAGTTACAGCGCGTGTATAGATAGGCCTACGGACAACGGTTACTACCGGTAAGTTAGTAAGGGGTCAGCACATAAGATACCGGTAAAGTCGAAATCAAAGTTCATCATAACTTTTGATTCAAGTCTTGATAAAAATAAACATGTTTTCGCAGCAGCGTGCAACTGCGCATCGTAGGCTATTATAACCACAGAGCGCTCAACGGGACGATTTTTTGCAATCAACATAACGTAAATTGTCTGTACAGTAACCTCCCGCTTAAGTTCGCATCCCAGTCGAGTTCGCACCAAATTTCAAAAAAACTGGAATCAACTTTTTCACGATTCAACCAAACTTTTCTAATAGCAACCTCACTCACTTCATACTGTCGAGCTATGCTTCGTTTACTTGCAGGATTTGGCTGCCTCAGCAAGGAGATAACTCCAATCTCTCTGATTCATTCAAACGTTTCACTTTGTTGGACATTGTACTATATTAGACAATTAGAGAATATGTTGTATAATACCTTGCTTAAATTAATTGTGCAGGTTTTATATCAATGTATCAGTTACGTAACAATGAGGCACTAGCTCAAATGGTAATAAAGTAACACGCTTGATACACGCGATTAATGAGGCACGAATAGGGCCTTTCATAACGTAATTAAAAGCTTTGTGCTATCAAAGACGAAACCCTAGCCAAATTGCTAAGTTCGCACCTCCCGCATAAGTTCGCACCAGGCGTTCGGATTCAAGTTGCGAACTTAAGCGGGAGGTTACTGTACATCACTTGCCTGCAACGTAGCAATAAAACTTCGGCGTTTGGCAATGTTCATAAAATTTAGAGGTATAAGAATTTGTAAAGGCACGCCCCCTGCCCCTTCCCCCACCAAAACAAACACATTACATACGTAGTCTGCTCGAAGTCAAGAACGATTAAAACACCTGAGGCGCTAAAAGTTAATACTTTTATTTTGATAATGATAATTTGTAATTTAAATTTCAGAAAGAAGCCATGGCCCCTTTGCCCCCCCCCCACCTTTGACTGCGCCTACTTGAACCGTCAACCTTGCAATTCTGGCTGTATCAAAAGCGACGCTGCGAACCATTCGGCCACGCAGCCACGCACGCCTTATGTAACTTTGGCGCGATAACCTGCCTACGAGAAGCCCAGAATTGCGTCATGGTTAGACAAACATGGTGCCGGTTACTTCAAACTCAAAATCTGTGGAACCTTGCACTGAACAGCTGAATGTACAAACAGACCAGTGCTTTTTGTGGCACCGCCCTGGACTCTGTTTTTTATGGAAGGTTCTATCGAGAAAGTACCTATCCGAATACATTTGAGGAATTCATTACGGTATCTTGCTCCGCTCTGCCGACGTCTTGCGTTAGCCTACTAACCTTCGCATTTTCAGTCTAGTCTATAAACAGTGCGCTTTTTAACTGTTTAATTTATGTTTTATGTAGCCGTAAGCCTGCAAGGCTGTGATTTTTTAATCATTGCGATTCAGCCTAAACCTGTTTTTTAAAAGCCTATTCGTACCTTAACTAGGCTAACTCTTACATTTCTTACATTTTAGCTAGTTCTGTAGACTAGGAGGAGGCAGGAGCTGAACATGCATTTTCGGCAGTTGTGGCTGTTCCATTTTACTCGATTTCACTCCCCAAACTTGTGCCTATGAAGTTTGATTGTTTTACGAGTGTGACGCAATAAGAAAACCTGCCAGCCAATCAACGCATTCTGGAAACAGTTTTTTGAGTTGCAATTTAGACTCTACCTTAGCCCTCAATGCTCAGATACTGCATAGTGCATAGCTAGAGTACCGGTAATTTTAGCCGCAGAAGGTCATAGGCAGGAGTGTCTAGTTTCGATGTGGTTTCGATCATGGATTTCAAAGAAATTCTTTAGTCTAGATAGGCCGAGCAGAGACAGAAAAGTATTTTTAAAACTCTACAAACAGCGTGTGAGACCACATTTGAAATATGCTGCTTGTTTGTGTAAGGGGTATTTGAATAAGGGACGTAGGACAAGGGACATTATTCTATTTGAATAAGGGACATAGGACAAATGAGAATTTGATAGTGGATAGTAAAAATCTATAGGTCTACTAGTACAATATTGCGTCTAATTACAATCTGCAATCATGCCTCAAAAAAGTGAAATAACTGAAGATATGGTCAAACCTATTGTCAAAAATTTACTACTTGACCCAACACTATTGAAAGACGCCATCAGTGAATCCGGAATTGAGATTGTCCCCAAGCAAAGTACCCCAACTCACAATAAAGAGATTACTGAAGGAAATGTGACTTGTTCTTTAGTCAAAAATGAAATGGTCATGAAGAATTTAATTGCTAAACTAACTGCTCAGCTACTGCCTTATTAGCAAGTGAAGATTTCCACTCTGCCATTGAAATGCAGTTAGAAGAAAAGGTAAATGAAAAATTAAAGAAAGCATGTGAAAAGATGAAGGAAAATACCAAAAACCTGGAAGAAAAAGTTGGAAGAATTACCGGTATCACAATATAGCAGGAGGAACTGCTTACTGATTCATGGTATTAAAAAAGAAAAGAATGAAAACACTAATGAAATTGTAAAAGATTTTTTTGGAAAATATCTAAAAATTAATATCAATGACTATGATGTGGACAGAACACATAGACTGGTCTCCAAACCTATCGGTAATACTCTTTCAAAGGAGAAAGAAAGAATTACACCTATTATTGTTAAGTCATGACCTGAAACAATTAATATATAGTTCAAAGAAGTTATTGGCCAAACAGCCATTTCTCATTACTGAATCTTGAACTACCACAAGAATGTCATGCATCAATCTGCTGAAAGATCTTCGGTCTAAAGGTAAAATATTGTCGTACTGGACCTTGGATGGAGCTATTTTCTACACAAAAGAGCCAAGCGGTATAAAGCTTAGAATAAAATCAGTCTTTGATCCCAACATTGCATAACTAGTTCCTCAAAATGATGATAGATGATGTCTCATGGGCCATAAATCAATTACTTGTTTAGACTACCGGACTAATTTTGCTGTATTAACTTTCCTGTGCTAGTAGGCCTATGGTCTACGAGGTTGGCTATTTTGCATTCTTATTTTTCTTAGCAATTGCTAAACTACTGAACGGTTTGGTATGTTATTAGTCTTTAAACCAGTGAATTGACCAATTCAATTTTTAAATGCCTTATGAACACTGTTGACTTTGTTTGTACACCTATTGAGGAAGATGGCAAAAACTGCGACTTTAAACACTGATAATTTGACTGTAGTACCGGACACCAAGTGTAAGGAATGTAATAAAATTACAAAAAGCAACCAAAATTGTATATTCTGTGACGTATGCCACAAATGGTATCACCTAAAATGCATTAACACACAACTTAGCTTATCACAGTTTCCACACTACTGTAATGCTGATGAACCTTACTATTGTTACAAATGTGTACAAAATACTTTGCCATTTTAGTTGCAATCTGATAAGGAATTTCATGATTTGTTCTGCTTCAAATCAGAAACTGCTCAAAACTTGCAACATTTTTTGAAATCATCACCACCAGAAATATTATCCTTACATAAAAGAGCCAGTGATTTAATGCAACAAGTTGATAATAATGAATTTACAGTGTTGCATGTGAATATAAGAAGTTTGATAAAAAATTTAGATAAACTTAAAGAATTAATAAATGCAATGAAAATGATCCCAGCCATAATTGCAATATCAGAGACATGGCTGGAACCAAGTAAACTGGATAAAATTTGTTTAGGCGGCTATTCATTCATACACTCTCCTTTTAAAAACAATATTAAAAAAAATAAAAGCCTTGCTGGTGGAGTGGGTTGTTATGTTAAAAGTAATCTTCAATGCGCTTAATTCAATCAAGATCTAGATAACGATTTGACAAATTGTGAAAATCTCTGGCTAAAGATTGCCATGAAAAACAACAAAGAAATCATACTAGGAGTGTTATATCGACATCCAAGAGCTGATATTAATGATTTTCAAGAAAAACTTGGTGAAAACATTTGTAAACTAAATAATCTTAAACTCAAGTACTATATTTGTGGTGATATTAACATTGATCTTCTTCGAGGTAGTACCAATATAAAAATTCAAGAATATATTGATATGCTTGTCAGCGTAGGCTGCAGCTCATTAGTGAATGTACCGACACGCGTCTCTGCTACATGTTCTACGTTATTAGACCATTTGTGTACAAATGACTTGGAAAATCGCTTAAGCTGTTCTGTCCTTGAATATGATATCTCTGATCATCTTCCTATATTTTTCTCTGCAAATAGTTCTCCCCAAAGAAATCAATTAATCCCTGTTAAAATTAGAAACATGAAGTATTTTGATAAAGAGGTTTTTCAAACTGATCTAGCTCATGCTTATGCAACATTTGAATCTTTAACTAACACCTCTAACAATGAATCACCACAAGCAGCCTTTAAAGATTTTATTCAAATATTTCACAATGTCATAAATAAAAATGCACCAATGAAAAATTTAAGTCGCAAAGAGAAGCACTTTAGGCAAAAACCTTGGATAACCAGTACAATAAAAAATTTTTAAAAACAAAAAATAAGCTCTATCGGCTTAAATTAAAAAATCCAAACAATGCCACATTTGCTCGAGATTATAAAATATACAGAAACAAGTTAACTCATGTTAAGGAGCATGCTAAAAGGCTATATTATAATCAGTTAATACAAGAAAACATGCATAATTCCCCAAAAGTCTGGAAAACAATTAATGAAATCCTGAACAAAGTACCTAAAAGGAATAACTTATGTATACACCAAATTCTTGACAACAAGGGTGTGATACATACAGATCCACCTGCAATTAGCAACACATTTAATAATTATTTTGCAGAAATAGGACCATCTATGGCTAAAGACATCCCTCCTGCAAAAAGTAATTACATTAATAATATCACAAGTACACCATACTCTTTTTACTTAAGCCCAATTACAGAAGAAGAAATACATTATCATATAAGAAACTTAAACAGTAGAAAATGTACCGGTATAAATAACATTCCAATAAAGTTTATTAAAATTGCCTCAGTTGTTATCACACCTATATTAACTAATTTATACGACGATTGCATATCTAAAGGGATTTTCCCAGATATCTTAAAAATTTCTCAAATAACTCCAATCTACAAAAAGGGGCCGAAGAATATGTGTTGCAATTATCGTCCAATTTCCTTGCTTTCACCTTTTAGCAAAATTTTTGAGAAATGTCTATACAGCCAACTTATCAATTATCTAAATAAAAAAAATCTAATAACAAGTAGTCAGTATGGTTTCAGGTCAAAATACTCGTGCTCTATGGCTGTATCCAAAATTAGTAGTGAAATTATAAAAAGTATAGATGATAGGAAAATAACTTGTTCAGTATTTCTTGACCTTGCCAAGGCATTTGACACTGTTGATCATGAAATTTTGTTTAAAAAAATGCAATTGTATGGAATTCGTGGAATAACACTTCAGTTGTTTAATAGTTATTTGAGCAATCGAAAAATGTTTACGCTTGTTAATGGTATATCATCAAGGATGAATGACGTGACATGTGGAATCCCACAAGGATCTACATTAGGTCCTCTCTTGTTCACATTATATGTCAATGATCTACCGTCTGTAACAAAATTCAACGTAAAATTATTTGCAGATGACACAAACTTAACTATGTCTCATTATAAAGATGAAGAGCTACAAAATAATGTGAATAGTGAATTAGAAAATATTTGTGATTGGATGAGATGTAACAAATTATCAATAAACTTTTCTAAAACTGAATATCTACTAATCACAAGAACAAAAACTAAAAGTTCATATGAAATAAAGATAAATAATCACATCATTAAACAAAACAGTTGTTCAAAATATCTAGGTGTCTACATAGATGATAAGTTGACGTGGAAAAAACAAGTAAGCAGTGTATGTTCTAAAACAGCACGCGGTTGCTGGGCCTTGGCGAGGTTAAAAAACTATGTCAATCAGAAAACCCTGCTTAATGTATATTATACAATGATTCAAAGCCATATACAATATTGCATATTAACATGGGGCGCTGCTTCCAAAACTACATTAAATCCCTTAATAAAATTACAAAAACGAGCTGTTCGATTAATCACTTATAGTAGGTACAATGCACATTCAACACCTTTGTTCAAATCCTTGAATTTATTAAAAATAGATGACATCCATAAACTCGAAGTTTGCAAACATATGTATCAAGTAAATTCAAAACAATATGCAGGGGTAAATCCATCTGCATACATTCCATTAAAATCAATACATTCCTACAACACAAGAAAACGAGTAAATGAAAATTACTTTTCAAAGAGAACTAAATCTAAATTTGGCAGAACAAATATTGAAATACTTGGACCAAAATACTGGACAAGTGTCCCAAGTAATCTGAAAAATTACTCTTTACGAACATTTGCAAAACTGTACAAAGAACACATAATCACGCAGCACTAAATTCAAATTCCTGTTCTGTGAAAGGCAAAAATTTTAAATTTCCAATTTATTGCAGCTTCCTCAATAGGTGATTCCTATATATACTGAGTATGTGTGTTATTTATTTATTTATTTCGTTTTTTTTTTTTATTTTAGTTTCTTTTGTGTGTATCTAGTCAAACAATTTGTTTTGAGTTAAACCAAATTTCAAAGATGTTGCGAAGGTGGTGGTTGACTTAGATGACCTTTATGGTCTTTTCACCAGCACCTCGTCAAGTCAATGACTTCATTAATTTGTTTACGCATAAAATGTGATGGTGCTTGACAAATAAACTTGTTGTTGTTGTTGTGGAACCCATCTTTATAAAGAGACATTGAACTCATTGAAAGAGTGCAGCATATAGCTGCAAAGTGCATAACTGGCTTGCAATCTAAAAGCTGCACAGATCGGTTAAAAATATTTTGCCTTAACTTATTACAAACTCGTAGTTTTATCTTTGATATGGTTGAGGTCGTTCGAATTTTGCAAAATGATACATCTAACTGTCGTTTGTTTGAACTCAGCAAATCTGGTCATAAAACACGTGCCATAAAGTGCTCAAGGATTTTGTGGATAGAACCAGCTCTCATAAATTGCCGAATTTTCAGTAATAGGAAAAACCCTAAGATTATTAGCAGGGGGTCAAAAAATCAGCAGGTAAAAGTCAACAACCTCGCCCAACCAACTAGGTCTATAACCACAGGCCCCACATGCCGATCCACTAATTTACAGTTGGTTAATAGTTAGTTGGGCGAGGTTGTTAACTTTTACCTGTTGATTTTTTGACCCCCTGCTAATAATCTTAGGGTTTTTCCTATTACTGAAAATTCGGCTATTTAAGAGAGCTGGTTCATTCCACGAAATCCTTGAGCACTTTATGGATTATTGATTAATTTTTCAAGGAATTGCATCCCTCTGATGGATCTTGTTTTGTTGAGAGGAATTCCTGACGTGATCTACCGGTACCTTAATTCTAATTTCTCTTTGACTTTCAGTTTCTTCAAAATTATTTTCTTTGGATAATACACGTGGTCATAACTTTAAGCTTAAAAAGGTCCATTGTAAGTCAGAATGCAGAAAAAACTTTCAAACCGCGTAATTGGCTTATGGAATAGTCTTCCATATGATATTGAAAATTCATCTAGCCTTCTTTATGCTCCTTCAAACTAAGAGTGACAAAGTTTTTGCAAGGAAAAAATTTATCCTACTTTTATTGAACTACCATGAAAAAGCATAGACTGTTTCGTTTTCTTGTTTGTGAACAGTAAACATACCGGTACTACTAACCAGGCTGGCTAGTGATACTGCATTGTATTGTCTATATCAAATATTATCTTTATGTATTTATTTCATTTTATTTTTTTCTGTTTCATGAATTACCTTAATGTTATAATCTAAACCTGTAATTTGTTTTAAATTTTACCAACAAAACTGTTTGCATGGCCACCTGTCTGAACTCCAATTGATCCAATATTGGATGTATTGTTCCTGATCTATTTACAACAAATTTTGAATGTGTGCAATTAACCTGCCAATGCTCAATGGTATTCTTCAACTGGATTTTGGATTGGTCTGTATATTTGCTTTGTTGTTCTCTTTTGTTTTAATGCTTTCCTTGTGTAATGATGTGATTTTATTATTGTTATTATTTTTTTTTCATATATAGCTACTCTTGTTTTGTTTTACTTGGCTGTTGTGCCTTGGCACTGGATCGGCTAACTATTATTATTATTATTATTATTATTATTATTAAGGCAGCGTTGGACTGAAGCACCCGTACCTGCTTTTAGAAGTAAACATTGTTTCCAGTAAGCACGGTCTACAGGTCTATGCTGTTGTCAGGTTACCGTGATAATAGTATAGTCTTGGGACATGATTTTTGTGTATACCGTAAGTTTAAATTAGTGGTAGACCATGTTAGTCTATAGCCAAGTGAAGTTGATTTGTTAGAGCACCCAGATTGTTGGAAAGTGAGGACTAACAGCTAGGCAAACCTGTAAACTGGTACACAGGGTAGATTAGTCTTAATAATCCAAATAGCAGGTTAACGCTTTAACTGTTTGGTAGACTCTGTTTCGATTCTTAGTCAGCTTAAACCTAGTCTATGACTTTAAAATTGTATTCACAGGAATCACAGCTTCCCTGCTTCTGTGCTTGATGCTCAGCATCAAAGGAACAGTGAGGAGAACAAGCTGGCAAGTTTACTTGTTGTGCCATTGGGAATAGCACTTAAAAAGAATTCCCCTATCTTGAAGTGATGGCAGATGGCCGACAACTTCTAAGTGAGCTCATCACTCATTAGGTGGCTGCTTGACTCGAAGACTTTAATCCTGAATCAGTCACTTCGCAGTCTCCTTGTGGGAACTTGATAATATAGCAGAAATATATCTTATTTATGTTGTTTTTTTGTAAACATGTGATGGTAGATGTCGCTTTTGTTCTTTCTTTTCTTGCCGAATAAACCTACTTACTACTACTAGTCATTATATATAGTGTACCAATGCTTTGATCGCTTTCATGTCATAGCACTGATGGGAGGATAAATATGCAGCTAAATACACTGTACAAAAATACTAACGTAATACACTAAAAATTCTGTTATTATTTGCAGACTGATCGATATTATTAAACTGGTAGCATTTCAGAAGCAGAATGTGCAGTAACGTTGGATTAGACTGTGGATTTTGGACAACAAGAGATGGAATTCTCAAAGTCATTCAATTTGTAAGTGTAGAGAATCAAAAGGAAATATTGGTACGGACTAAACTAGTTGGCAGAACTTTTGCCACCTGATGTTTTTATCACATCGTGCTTGGCTTAGGCCATGATCAAAAAAAAATGTAAAGGTTTTCGAGTTTTTATGTAAAATACTGGTTTGTGAATTAAAGAAGTTAAAATTCGGGAGCTGCGATAATTTTTTGATCTACCTCAGCTTTAATTTTAGGAAGTGTCTAGAGCACCGGCAGCTTTTCATAGAAACAAACAAGCAGTTCGCTGCAGCGCGGTAAAATCGAACACCACGTGACAGCGACATCACTCCAGAAAGAAACCAAGCAGCCAGTTCAGCAGCCATTTGGTTAGGGAAACCGGGCAGGTGATCTAGACAGTGAGACACTGCCTTAATTTTATTATGCATTCCAAATTATTAAACTTTGGGGCTTCAATTTTTCATGGGAAAGTTTGGGGCTTTTGATTTGGTTTGGAGGCTTGGCTGGAGCCTTGTTCTGTTGGCTCAGAATTTGGAAGTTTAAGCTTTCGGTTTCGAGATAAGAAGTTTGGACCTTTAGTTTGGCAGTGTAGGCCTGTGGTCTGGGTCACAACCTATGGGTCTTCAATGAGTAAGTGGCCAAAATTTAAAAAAAATAATTCCATCGATGTGAGTAAAATTCGCGAAATATCGTGAGACAAAAGGCTGTGACAAATATACGAGGTGACGGAAGTGTTAGCAACCGTAGCTTACTAACTAATCTCATTCCAAGTTTGCTTTTTATATCCATCCCATTGCCAAATGGGTTCGGCTATGTTCAAAATTTCGAACAATTGAACATAATCTGCATGTATAGCCTACTGGAAATGCACACTACATTAGACCTATTTACTGGTATTAGTTTGAAAATTGCGACTGGTAATTGCGGTAAGTTTGTGTGACGAATTCTTAGCACTTGACAAGAGTTATAGATGCCTGGTGCTGATCACATTTCAGCTCTGGCTTGGCAGTGGGTACATATCTTGGTGACCGCTGATTCAGTAAGACCAATCAGTCTGTCTCAATCATTGCCTAATTTTTCAACTGGGATAGTGGTCAACATGCCACATGCCTTAAAGTATGGGGCATATGCTACAAAAGCTGTGGCACGTGCCACAAAAACATGGGGCACAATGGCACAAGCCACAAAAAGTTGTGGTACATGCCACAAAAAGCTGTGGTGCAAAAGTATGAGGCAAATGCCACAAATAGTTGTGGCAGATGCCACAAAAAGTCAAGGCTAGTGCCACCAAAAGTTGTGGCACATGCCACAAACAGTTGAATTATTTGATCTAACCACAGGTGTGACCCCTCTTCTTTCCAGTCCCATCTAACATTCAGATAATGGTTCGTCATATTTTTGTGCCTATTTTTGCAGCAGCTCGTGCCTTGTTTTTGTGACAAATGCTCCATTTTTTGTGGCATGTGCCACAACTTTTTGGGCCTGTGTCACAACTTTTTGGAACGTGTGCCACAACTTTTGTGGTGCGTTATATGTTGTGGCATAATTATGCTCTACTTTAACTTTTTTAGGCATGTGTCACAACTTTTATGGTGTGTTCCTTTGTTTTGTAGCACGCGCCCCATTTTTGTGGCATGTGACATATTGGTCACTACCCCTCCTCAAATTTTCTGTTTGGTCCATTGTATTTATTACCTGTACTAAGTTGTCTAAATTGATGAATATTACTAATTGGTGGATGAATTACCGTCAAATGGGGTAACTTTGCAAACTATGTTTAACTTTGCACAAATCAGTAATTAGTTTTTATGAGTCATAAAAAGGTTTAAAAGCAAGAGATTGACCTAGGTTAAGTGCTACTGGCAATAGTTTATTGGTATTTGTTAGGGATGTGCTGGATACTGGATATATATCTGGTATTCGACGCTTTTTGAGGTATCCGGCTGGATAGAGAAGCACTATCCAGCCGGATACCTCAAAAAGCGCCGAATATCCGGTATTCGGCTGGATAGTGCTTCTCTATCCAGCCGAATACCGGATATTTCTAAAGTTCAAAGAAATTGCGTGGAGTACACTCGGTAAAAGCAAAATTTACCTTTTCCATATATGAGAAAAAATTTGGTGCAAGTTTGAAAACTTTAATTTTGTTTAGACTTTACAAAAAGTAGAACCGAGCCTAAACCTCGGACTACTTCATAAGTTTTTCATATCAAGTGGTTTGGAATTTGGTTTAGAAGTTTTTTTTTCGTTTGGCGCTGTGAGTTTTGTCGTCAGGAAAGCCACTTCGATAGTGTAGCGGTAAAACAGTAATCAATCGGCTTCAAACCGAGACGATATAAGTTTGATGACCACCATGGTTTTATCCATAAAGACCATGCAAATAATTTACATTTGAAAGCTTATCTTCTGTCCTATAACTTGCATGTTCGTCTTCTTTACAAAAATTAAAAAAAAATGCAATGATGCAGACATAGGTGCCAAAAAAAAAATACAGACATAGGTGCCAATTTTTTCTCGAAGGCAAACAGCAGGAGGAGAAAATTTTTATAGAAACTTTGTTTTCTTCGTTCAAAAAATGACGTTTCAAGATACCAGTAGCATTGTAATGGATGTGTTTCTGCTTTTAAATGTTGTGCGGTTTTGTAACGTTATGTAAATTAAAGTGTTTAATTCGACGTCCTTAGTTCATCAATCGGCTGTTTGTGTTAAAGTTTGACATAGGCTAATTCACCCATCATTACAGATTAACCACAGGATCGATTTTTTGAAGGAATTTTATTGTTGGCTAGTATGATATTTATAAACTATACCCTTGCGCTTTTTAGTAGGTCTGATGATAGCGCAAAACATGTAAAAATTCAAACTCAAACTTCCATTTTAGCGACTGTGGGTGGAACGCTCGCCACCATTGCGACGTTTTTGGGGGGGGTTTCAAAATTGTGTTGCCCAGGTGCAGAGATGGGTTCCGCCACTCATTACATGCGTCGGCGTAATTCCGCGAGTATAATGAAGGTTTTAATCTTTTTTAAAGTTTGCTTTTCGATTGATATCACAAACTGCTCGCGAGCGCAAAACCGCAAAAATCAACACAATGTGTGGTAATTGTTTACTCGATAGCTTGACTCGCATTGTATGAAAGACTTATTGCAATGCCTTTTGCAAGACATCAACTACTTAAATCAAGACACCCATTTGTTCCTGTCGCACTGGAACTGATCAACGAAGTTAATGAGTTAAACATCAGTGCAGCGCACTGGACAGACTACAGATGGAATAAGGAGTGGCAGGCAAGTTCTTCTCGACTCCATGCCTTTATTCCAAATGCTAGCACCCCAGCACTCGGAATGCACTTCCCAAGGCCATCTTGGGTTAGGCTTAACCACCTTTGCACTGGTGTTGGCCTCTTCCATTCAAATCTGCGAAAATGGAGACTGGTTTCTTTAGCGGCCTGTGAGTGTGGCGCGAAGGAGCAGACACCAGACCATGTAGTCGCATCTTGTCTCATTTACCGCCACCCCAATGGAGCTCAAGGTCTGAAAATGCTCAATGAAAACCTGTTGACCTGGCTGATGAATAAATGTCCAATTGTCTAGTGGGAACAATCGCTCTCTGAAATATCTATCCTAAATGAAGAAAAAGCTTTACTCGTAAAATCACGCCGCTGACTTAGGCCACACACTTGATAGAGTTTTCTTCTTGCTTTATACATAGCATGAGAGCAAAATTTCGTTAAAACAATGCTGAGATTTTGCGCTGTTACATTTTGGAACTGCTTTAGCTATAGAGCAATGTGCATGCTGTTAACTTTTAACATAATCGTGAAAACACCTCGGAGGCCAGACATATATGTCATCCCCTTCGGTATTAGAACCGAAAGCACTGCTCCTGCTACCGCGTAATAGACGCCTATGTCGGCCGACCGAGTTGGCGTCCAATTTTCGGCACACTCTTGACCAAAATCCATACTTTTAACTTAATTCTTCTTACCCAAAAAATGAACCCCAGCGTTGAAAACGTGTTGCTACACAAACGTAGTATCGTGGGTTGAGAGTTGAATCAAAAGCGATCAGTAAGATGGTCATTATATCAACTGAGCTCCTGCCGCTCGACCACGTTTCCGATTCGGCCAACTTGAAGTAATGAAGTCCATTTTTAGTGACGCAATGCTTTTGGAAGTTTCCTGTGTGTAACACGATCTCATGCAACAGTTACATGACTCACTAGTCAAACAAGACAATGGCGTGGACAAAAACCATCAAAATATTAATTATGGCTTAGTGCTACTATCGGGTATCCGGCCGGATATCCGGTAGGTTAGATTGACGGATATTCGGCATCCAGCAAATTTGCTATCCCGCTCATCTTTAGTATTTGTTAATACCCAAACAATTGCTAGGTTACCTCAAGTCTCTCATCAAGTTTTTTCTTTTTTATTGGGGATCAAAATGGGAAAAGTTACTCTGTTGCTAACTTTTCCTTGCCGAGCCAATTATTTAGAGTCGATGCACTCCAAAATCAGCCAACATCCAGCAAATTTATTTAAGGGAAAAGTTTTTTTGGTAAAAACTCACTGTAGCAAAAATAAAAATGTCGACTGTGAATTTTCAATTTTTACGTAGTATTCGGTGAAAAAATTGGGATAACTTTGCACATGGTCACTTTAGGGTGCAACTTTCTCAAAGGTTATCAAAGGAGTTACAAAAGTTGTCAAGAGCGGAATGCTACTCAAAAGGAGAGAAATATTACATACACGTGTAATTCGAACCACAGCTTGACAACTCTTTAGTGTTATTCATATTGTATTGCTTTTTGGGTGTTTTTTCAAACATTTATGTGGCTTGCTTATATACCGATTACTCATTTTTGTTTTTTGCACATATGAGTAGACTGAATCTTCAAAACAAAGTCGTCATGAGGCTGCTGTGCTGTCTGCTAAAGAGTATCAAGACCATATGATATAGCCTGTATGTGAAGCCTACTGACTGATGCTTATGATGCCACACAAGCTGAGTTGTTAATGTTATGTTACATTCGTTTTATCTTTGTTATTCCAGAATGTATTACGTAGAGATGCTGCATTAGACATTGTTGGCACTTAAAACATTAGTGTTGTCTGTTGTTTTGCTTCTTGTTCAGTTACTGATATTGCATCAACAATTATTGTAAAACTCGCTATATTTTATGCTGTGCCTGTTCAACGACAGTTTAAACAACACATCTGTGCAATGTTACCAAATACTAGGCATTACTGGTCAGATGGCATCAGCTCAGATGGCCGAATGATATAGAGCGTCTGTCTCTTGAGCTGTAGACTCGGGTTTGATTCCGAGTCGGATCAAACCAATGACTTTAACATTGGTATTCACAGCTTCCCTGCTTGACGCTCAGCATTAAAGGAACAGTGTGGAAAACAAGCCGGCAAGTTTACTTGTTGTGCCGTTGGGAAAGGCACTTAGTGGGATTTCCCATCTTGATGTGGTAGACAGATGGCCGGCAACTCCTAAGCGAGCTCGTAAAGCGCCTTGATCGCTTTCTCGTGATAGGAGGATAAATATGCAACTAACTAACTAACTACTTTCACCATTAATTGTTTCTAAACATGGTTAGAATATAGATTTTTATTTGTGCAAAGTTAACCCGAAATTGGGGTAAATTTGCGCAGAAAAAAAAAATTATGCTAAAAGTTTTTTTTGTCCAAATAATTGTTCCAATTAAAAGATTGGCCAGACACTTTTCCGTTCAATCAACATTTGTGGAAATAAATTCAACACTTCAAACAAAAATTAAAAGAAATTGTAAAAAATGTGCAAAGTTACCTCAGTTGACTGTACCACTCTAATAATATCGTTTTATTGCGAATGTTACCGATGCCGATGTATCGGCTTTTCTCATGACCTTTCACAAATTCAACAGTTTATGTTTAAGCATATAAAGACACACTGGTCCATAACATGACTTTGCTTAGACGTGGCTATGAGAAGTTCATACAAAGCTTCTTTAAAATACGCTTTATTTGCTTGATGATAAATGACTATGTATGTTCTAGCTTTATATCGCTCGCTTTACCCAATGCAAAGTTGATATTTAATAGTTGCTGCACCTGTTTTATCATGCTAGTAATATTCGCTTGTTTGCAACCTTACTTTATTATTTTGATCAGTGTTAATTGCGCTTGGCTGAACGTAGATCAATTACTGCAATGCACGCAACCTCGAACTTCAAAGCTCTCTTTAATGCTTTGATTGTAACCTTATACCAGTGTTAATAGAAAAAAGATTTTCCTATGAAAAGACGCAGTATTTATGATTACTTGACATCGGTTTAAAATTACCGATGCCAATGCATTGGTTAAACTGCCGATACATCGTTTTTTTCGATGTTGTACATCGATATTGGCACAACCCTTCAATTTTCTAAACACAATTTTGCATACACTGCTGATGATGACAACTGATTTTATGTTGTCAAAACGTCCAGTTTTAATAGTTACTGTGGCTTTACTGTTCCTCCTTCAAAATTGTTCAAATTTTACCGTTGGACCTAGGTGCGACATCACAATGCATGTCCAATCACACGAGTTGCACCGTGTTTGTGGTAAAATATATTGTTACTTCTGGAGCAGGACTTTTTAAATTATACTCAGTGGGTCACGGTCTTTCAGAATCAACTGTCAAGGGGGCCACAACTTGGAAAAGGTTGAGAACCACTATATTGCACCAGAATTTGGGAACCAAGAGTTGTATTTGGTGAAATGGCAGCAGACGTAGATGACACGTTTGGTCTTTTAACTGTCTTTGTATGAAGTAGCTGCTCCAAGTTTGCTTTCATGCAATTGTTGTTTGCGTTGGTGCATGTATTATACTTAATTGAATGTTGTTGATTCACAAATAAAACAACTTAAGTATTATACCTTTCAGGTGCTCAGTTTACTGATTCTGATCCTAACGTCTGCATCCAGATACACTGAGAATTTTGGTTATACAGATAGAGATGGTAATGCTGAAATCGTACCAACACAGCAGATGACTTACGTTAATTTTGTTGGCTCGTTTTGCTGCATAACTCTTCTCATAAGTATGATTATCTACCTCTTAAAGTTATATAATTTACCTCTTTGCGGCAAACTTCCTTGGGGAAAAATGGTGAGTGTATGTTTTTATCATAAGTTTGATTGCTGTGTTTTAGATTTTGAAAAAGTTGTTTTACGATTGTTTTACGCTTGTTTTACGAACCATAGGGCCCACTTTAAATCCTTTTTTTTCTCAAAAATTGATCGAATGTTTTATGAGCCGGCGCGCCTATGTATGAATCAGGTAGTGCTTTATGCGTTATTGCCATTAAAATATCTATTTTTGTTAAATGAGCTTTATGCGATAACCCGGTAATTCTCAAAACCATGGAGTCGTATAGTCCGACGTGCCTTCAGCATAGAAAAATAACAGTCAAAGCAATTTATTGCAGGGCGTCGAATCGAACCGGAACGTAAACCGAAAATCCATATTAATTGCTTCCTTTCATTGAACCCGAACCGTATACAACCTTTATAATTTAATAGAGGTGAACCTAACCCGATCCTAAATCCAAGGTCATCAAAACTCTTGAACCTTAACCGGATGTGAAACGTTGAAATAATTTTTGTCTAACTAAACCCAGAGCGGAGCGCCTTTTTTGGACTATGCTATTATGAACTGAAAAAGCATTCGCTACGTTAAATCGTGTGTATTCTTGAGAAGATTTTCCCTAAAGAATGATTATTATGGTAGCTATAACAGCAGTTAAGGACATCTGAAGTTAATCTGAGGTTATTTCGGCCGCTGAGGACATTGCTTATGAGCTACAGTAGCTTCTTAAGAAGTACAGTCAGCCTCAATACAATGAGTATTTTTGAAAAAAATGCGCGCGTAGCTGGGTACCAGAACATTTGTCGAATTGACGGTTTTAAATTTTTGAACCCTCAAACTTTTGCTTCTGCGAACCTAAACCCGATAATTCAAACTATTTTTCATTTTAACCGGAACTGAACCTTCAAAATCAAACGACGAAAGACCTGAACCGAAGCTAAACCGCTAAAAATGAATTTTGCGGAACCTGGGGGGTTATTCCATGCTGTTCGTACGAACGCCGAAGATTCTTGTTCGGCGATGACACTCCCGAACACGAACAAGAAATTTCGGCCGGTGTGATTCCATGCGGAGTTTGGCATTTCGGAATTACGTAATTTTTTTCGCGAACAGTGACAACATTGTAACGTAATTATGTTAAGCTTCTTAAAATTTACAGCATCATGACAAGAGAACTGCTGTCAGTGATAAGGTCTTAAGGCCGGTCTTATGACCATATTTTTAAGGTCTTAGTCTTGGTATTGGCCAAGACGGTGTTAGCCATTTGCGGTCTTGGTCTTGATTATTAGTTTGGTCTTAAGACCGAAAGAACTAAAAAGCATCCAATAAAAATTTAAGTGATCCTGCACAGCTAGAAAAAGTATCCAACAGCGCGCATGTGATTGTGTTGTTCTTATTTCTTATAATATTCTGTACATACTTTGCCCGTTTTTTTTTTTTGTTTTTATAGAAAAAAAGCAATAAGTGATATACTGTTAATTCTCATCCCATTTTTATGTTTATGAAAAAAATCAAAGGTTGGTCTTGACAAAGACGGTCTTGGTTTTGGTCTTAAAAAATTTGCAAGATCTTGGTCTTGTAGGTGATGGTCTTAACTACATCACTGATTGCTGTGTTTAGCCTAGCCTTCAGAAAAAAATACTAATTTTAAAACTAGCTGGAAGATAAGCAAAATGGCCAACATAAAATCAACAAGGCAGTGGGATGAGGAAGAAAAAAATTTTTTAATTAATCTTGTGGAAACCAACTATAATTACCTCTTCATTAGTTTAACACCAAATAAAACGAAGCAAATGGTTGACAAAAGATGGGTTGAGATAGTGCAGAAAATTAATGCACTTGGTGTTGGGTCTCCAGCTTTATCGCTGAAGCAAGTGAAGAAGAAATGGGCGGTTATGAAGTCTTTAAGAGTTTTACTAAAAATCTAGAGTTTTACAATCATTTGAGTGCCTAGATTTAGTTGTTTAGCCTAGGATTATGAAGTCTTTGTCTAAAAAAATAGTGGCTCGATGGAATATTGAAATGAGACAAACTGGAGGAGGTACAAACACTGCTGCTAAAGCGACCTAGGCTAAACAACTAAATCCTAGGCTAAACAACTAAAGCAAGTATGGCAGCAAGATACATTTTGCAAAACAGCAGAAACGACTGCAATTATGAAGGAGTAGTTTGTCGAAACCCACTGGAAATGTCAGATGAAAACTTTATAAAGGAATTTCGCATCACAAAAAATCATGTGAGGTTTTTATTGAGTTTATTCAATCAAGAACTAATTTCATGTTGGAAAAGGCAAACTGATGTATACGCTAAGCAAAAAATACTAATTTCTTTGAAGACTTTGTCATCAGGAAGTTTTCAAAATTCTGTGAAAGGCTCGTTAGTGGTATCATAGTCTACCGTCAGCAAATGTCTAACAGAGTTTGTAGAGGCTCTTCGCAAAAAAGCAAATTAATTCATTTACTTGCCTAGAACTTCCAGTGAGAGGGAAATCGTAAAGCACGGGTTTGATAACATCGCTAGATTTCCTGGTGTTTTGGGAAGCGTGGACGGAACACATATTCCAATCGTAGCGCCAGTGGAACATGAATATGCTTACGTTAATCGGAAAAATTTTCATTCCATTAATGTACAGGCTGTGCGTGATTTTAATATGATCTTTACAGATATAGTGGCAAAAGGGCCGGGATCTCACCATGATTCTTTCATAATGAGTTCCTCCACCATCTGCAGTAGATTTGAATCGGGTGAATATGGAACTGGGTAGCTGTTGGGTGATAGCGGTTATGGCTTAAAACAATGGCTTATCACCATAATTGCAATTCCAACAACAGCAGAAGAACATAATTTCAATGTCGCTCACAAAAAAAATCGCAGTTTGATTGAAAGATCTTTTGGAATTTTCAAGAGCCGTTGGAGAATTCTTGATCACACTGGGGAAACCCTGTGTTATACACCAACAAAAGTGGCAAAAATTACAATAGCTTGCTGTGTTCTTCACAACATATGCCGTCGACGCGGAACGCCCTTAGTTGCTAACGATGCATCAGACCAGAACACGCTGAGTGATGATTAATCTTTTGCTGAAATATCACGTAACGGCGAACGCCTACGAGCCAGAATTGTTTCAATGATGACTGAAAATTGATGCTTAAAAAACTCTATGCTTATGTAACCTAATGCTTAAAAAAACTCTTAATTGTTGTGTTTTGAACGGTGATTTAAAACAAAATCAACCACGCAAGATATGTTTTCTAAGGTTGTATTTGGTTTTTCCGCAATTAAATACCCACATACCACACGACAATCATCATAGGCTATTGGTTTGCTGTAGGCCTACTGCTTTGATTTTGCGCAAAGTAAGATATCCTTCCTACCATATGTTCATGAATGGTACTAGCTCTCTTCGCTTGATCAGCCAGCTCCCACAAAATATCATTGGTTGTACCCAGCTATTTTTTAATTTGTTTTATTCCATTACATATCTGATATTCTACTCAAGAGTTCTTCGGCCTGCTGCTCTCGTGGTGTAGTTCGTCTTCTTTTTTGGCAAAGTGTAGTTGTCACTGAACTCTACGCACAGCCACTGTCAATCGGGGCTTGAACCACGTCAAAGGTGATACTTTCATCACTGAGGAAATTTTGAAAAGACGCAACAGGAGCCGATGATAGTATTTGAATTTCGCTTGGAATATCCAACTGCCCAGCTATGCCAAGATTTTCAGTTTCCGGTATCCCTACAGTATTTACTTGGCCAATGAATACAGCAATGCGAAACTCACTTTCTGTCGGTTTAGCAGCAGTGTTTGTACCTCCTCCAGTTTGTCTCATTTCAATATTCCATCGAGCCATTATTTTTTTAGACAAAGACTTCATAATCCTAGGCTAAACAACTAAATCTAGGCACTCAAATGATTGTAAAACTCTCTCCCGAAAGGTTTTGACTATTCGCAGAATTCGTAAGCTTTTCCCGACAATTCGGGCCGAATTTTCTTTACAATTGCATCATGTAATTGCAAACACTGAACTTTCGGGAAAATTAGCCGAACTACGAAAATTCATGTTCGTGCGAACAGCATGGAATAACCCCCATGAACCTAAACCGAAGCGACATTTCAAGCGGTTTGATGCCCTGATTTGTTGACAGTGCGCCCTATAGTCCTGTGCGTTTTATGATCCATAAAATACGGTAAGTATAAAGGTAAACTGGCCTGTAAGTTTCAAACACTTTCTAGTCCAATGTCGGAGTGTTTTCTTGCTGTGAAATACAAAGTGCATCCAATTCAAATTTGCTATGCTTATAATCATATAATCAATGCTCTCCACTTTTGTTTACTCTGTGTTTTGTGGGTTGGGTAAATAATAGTGACATTGTTGGCATTGTTGCTTCTAAATTCGCCACATCACATTTTGACTTGATACTTTCTAATAAATTTTTTATACGCTATTGACTTCTCTTTTGTTAGTTTTGTTAACACGATTCACAACAGTCTTTAGCTTGCAACGCTGCTTTGTTTTTGTTTACATAACTCCTTTATTACTGCAGATGATAAGCGAACGCATGATTCTTTTAAACACAGTAACGCACCTATCCTTATCTGAGTTGGAATTTTGCAGACCGTTTGATCTAACCATCATGTTAACACGAATGTACCTGAGTACATAGGCGTCAATCTATCAGGTCCAGGGGCGGCGCCACCTTGGGTTTGACACCGAAGGGGGTGACATTGTATGTATGGTCTTCGTCGTGTTTTAGTAACCATATTAAAGAGTTAAATGCATGTACAGTAGTTAAAGCAGTTGCGAAATATAACAGCGCAAAATCACTTTACTGTTATGTCGCAATTTTGTGCTCACGCCAGAGATGTTCAGGAGCCGGAATCGGAGCAGGAGCCGGAGTCAAGCAAATTTTTCCGGTGCCGGATTGAACTCGGAGTTAAGTTTAACGTCAAAACTGGAGTAGGAGTTGGAGCCGGAGTAACCATTTCTTAAAGTTATTATTGTAATGTACACTGAACATTGTCAAAAGTTATGCTCGCTGTAAGGCAGCGGTTCGCGCACAGTCTCTAAACACCAGCAATCTCATCAGCATGAAATTTAACATAGGCCTAAAGTTTGGATAACATTGTGATTGCAAAGTTTGCAAAAATTCTTCGAGTTACAGGGGTGAAAACAGGAGTTGGAGTTTTGATTTTTGACGTTAACCGGAGCAGGATTGGAGTAGGATTCTGTAATATTGGAGCAGGATTGGAGTCGGAGTCTCAAAAAAGCGACTCCGGATATCTCTGGCTCACGCTATAAAAGAAAACTCTATCTGCGTGCGGTTAGCGACGATGCTTCTGGTACCTAGAAAAATCTTTTTTCCAACGCAAAAAACAAAGTTCTTATGAAATTTTATTCTTGCGCAAGTGCGCATGCTTGTACGTCAAGGTGAATCATAATTTTGCATTTAGGAGGTGGTCTTTTGTGGTGTGTGTACTATCTTAAATTTTATTGGAATGGCTGTGGCTGCTAATGCTGCTGTTCGCACAAATGTAGTTGGCCTTTCAACACTTTTTGGAATTGATTTTTATGGTTTATACTCAGCTGATGCGGTAAGTTACTCTTCCAGACTCACTACTGTGTTACTGCGTTAACTAAAACAAAAAAATCATACCTTCAGTATACTTGCGCTATTACACCTAAGCTTGTAACGAGTGGTGGGGTCCATCTTCGTGGCTTAGCGCTTGGACAACACAGCTCCGAAGAAATTTCGCGGTGGTGGCGAGCATCGTGTCCGATTAAGCCGGCAAACGAGCCGGGAATCGAATCCTAGACCCTCGGTGCCGAAAGCGATGTCTTCAACCATTATGCCAATCGGTGGGATACTATTGTGGTGCTGCATGTAAGACTATGAAAGCGCAAAGAGTTTGATAGAGATAACACCTGTCGCTAGTTGGTTTGTGTGAACTACATCGCGTTATTTCGCTTGTTATAAGCAAGAAATTAGTGAAAATAACGCCATGGTATTGACAATTTTGCACTTTCAATCTACCACTCTGTAAGATAAACTTCGTTACCGTAATTACATGTACCACGTTTCAGAATTGAAACATGAGAACGCGTAGAGGAGTAAGTGCAACACACCCATTAAACCTGGATAATGTTTATCGCTCCAAAAAAGCCGTGCTACCACACTGTGCCATTTGTATGACAATAAAAAAGAAAAAAATGCGACGGTGTGGTGATAATGGCATAGACATGGGACTGCTTAAAACAAGATCATGAACTTGATTTCGCTTTGTGCATTTATTTGAAGCATGTTTCTAATTATATAAGTGCGAATGTGCGCCGCACACGCGGAACCTATGCTTTAAATAAATAAATTGGAATGCAAGGCTCCGCCGCACCCCCGCGAGTTTGTTTCCCAAATTTGAACAGTCAGTAGTTTTCACGCAGATCTGCGGTGTAATGATTAAATGTATAATGTTCTTAAAACTGGATCTTTCGACAACTTTGACTTCCTCGCTTACACTGCTGATGATGACAACTGAGTTTATGTTGTCGAAACGTCCAGTGTTAAGATTTGCTCTAGCTTCATTTTCCTCCTAAATAATTAATTAATGTTCCTTTGCGGCTGTTTTTACATCAGTTGGCGTTGTTTTACGAGGTTGGCAGGCTGGTGACTGTTTGAATTTATTGCTGTTTTCCATGATGTGTTCTGGAGATTGCTTGTTTTGATTCTAAAGATAATTCTTTTTGCCAACCGGTCTTGACGACATAGTTTATGACGTCATAAATGTCATGCCCTTACTCAAAAGTCAAACTCGGCACCTACCTAAGCAATTTTGTAAGCTACACGCTCTATTTGCAAGCCTTTCGTAAACCAGAGTGCATGATTCCATTGGTTTGCTTTTCTTGATTTACCACTATAGTCTGCGCAGTTACTAACAGCGCAGCTGTATTTTGGCAGGTATTTAGCGCTGCCCTCACTATCATCTTTGCCATTCACGCATTTCTCATTGTCAGAGGGCCTCCCCCTCGCAGTGAAACAGCACAGGAACGGCCGAAACATGGCAGCAGTGTACCAACTTGAAAATCATAAAATATAATGTTTGTACATATGAATTTGCAAGTTTTTTGCCTGTGTCTTACGCCTAGCAAGTATATTGCGCTAACAATATGTTAAAGTTAGCTTCATCACTGTTAATTTGAAATGGTAAATTTTTCGTTATGTGATACACAATTATCGTGGACATTGCACAGTAATCATCCATGTCGATGCTCTCAGTGAAAGGATTGAATTGATTTTCGTTATTTTGATTTCTTTCATGACAAAATTGTGTTCAAAAGTAAGATTTGTTTATGAAAAAAACAGTAGTGTAGATACTGATTATTTGAAGTTTCTTATTTCATTTTAACACCTATTGTTACGCCTATTGTAGATCATACCTATATTGCATCACTTTTTTTTCAATTTGTAGCCGTATCATTACCTATTGATTGCAAAGAACTGCAAAAGAAATAACCCTCAACAATTTGACCTGGGTAATGCTTCTGCACGTTAATTAATCTACCGATAATTTAGTACATCAATGCTAACAGAGTAACATCATCGTAAAAATAACCAGTAACCACGCATTTTGTTGTTAGTGTCTAGAGCACCTGACCGGTTTCTGTTATCAAAACGCTTCTGCACCCGACTGCTTGTTTGTTTCTTTTCATGACGTTGGTATGACGTCATCAGCAGTAACTTGAAACGTAAAAGGTAGGGTAGAAAGATTAGGGATAAGGTTAGAGACCTGAAGTTAATGTAACTTTGGGGTTAGTGTGAACAGAAGAAAAATCCCGCCATTGCTCTAGACGCTGCCTTTTTTTTATTCTTCACGATGTTATCTCAACCATATCTATATTAGGCTGTGCGAAATACTGAAATAAAAAGTTGCATTTGTAAACTGGCGTCGAATAATGAACGTGCAGGCATGTATCTGCGACAAAAATATGCTGCGAAGCATCCACATTGGAAAGGTGTTATTGGAACTGCTTGTTCACCTCAAATTTCTAGTGCATTTGTCCTCGGTTTTACCTGAATTGGAAAATAACTCATGTGAACAACTGAAACACCATGACATAGCACGCATGGCGTGCGGGGGTTGCTGAGTTTATACACTGATTAACCAAGCAAAGAGTGTATTTCTTTTAAAAGGAATTTTATAGGTAATTGTTTGTCTTAGTCGCACGAACCTAAGAATTACCAAAATCTTGTGCTTTTCGTTTTTGGGACGTGCGTTTGCATGACCGTTTAGAACCCTGCTTGTGGCCCGATACTGCTAGTCTGAAAGCTGTTGGGTTTATTTTTGTGTGAGATGTACTCTTGCTTACGAAAACGTCAACATTTAGTGTACTTTTGTATAATCACTAGATGCAGTAATACCCAACTTTCGGCTAATTGAATTTTCTTAGATCATTTTTATCTGATATGTAATGTTTCTGAGTCACCGCCTCACCGGAATGTCTACGCACAAAATGTAATACGACACCCCCTCTCGCATCGTGTAACGTTTAATTTAATGCGTTGGTTTGGCTTTTGCCGGTCGGTTGGTTTAAACGTCATATAGCAGATGAGCTGCCGGTAGCAATCATATTTGTGCAAGTTCCTTGCATTACAGCCAGCGGTTTCGGGTCAACGTAATGCTCTAATTTAATGATGGTTCTGTGTCAGGCATCGGTTGTGATTGGCTTTAATACAATTGGCGTCCCGAATTTCAGTCCTCTATCCCTGGATTCCACCACTGACAGTAAGGCAATAAAGCCGATATACTTAAGTTATATAAATGGAGTTTCTACATATCAGCTCACGTTGTTGGTGTATGTTATTTCGAGCTAAATTTAGGCTTATGCTCATTTTGATTGTATATTTTTTTCTACTTAATGATCTTCCATACTTGCCTAATTCAGTTTTAATAATGTTTCTTTAATTAAGTGCTTGATGCTTGTCTTTTCCTTTATTCATGCATTACTGTTTTGGCTTTCTTCAGTTTTTTCTTTGTCTGCACATGTTAGTGTGTTTAGATGTTGGTTTAAACACCATTGTGTCAGTTACTTACAATAAACAACTAGTCAACTCATGCCATGAAGATGTATGTTCAAATCGGTAATGTTTTGGTTCCACGAATAGCCTTGTATTTTTCGTAGTCGTGCTTTATAAACATTTTTTGTGTGAGCTCAATTGAAAATTTTGTGGTTAACGTGATTCTTAGCTCGTGTGCTTACTAATAAGGCGCTTCGTGAAACATCCAGAGCTGTATATTTTACCAAAGTCTACTCAAATTTTTGTTTTTCGAGTTTCGAATTCATTTTCAAAATGGAGGCAGTCAATTGAATGATTATTTTGTTACTGGATAGATTAGTTTTGTCAGTTTAAGCATCGTGTTTATCTTGACCCGACCCCAGTTAAAGTGTAAATTGCGCAATGTGCATTGATAGAATGCATGCTAATTTACGATTGCTATGAAAAAAAATTTTTGCTACCAATATGTAAATTGTGAGTTTTTGTAAACTTTTCGTTATTTGGCAAATAAATAAATAAACTGAATTGAATATCACATATCCATTAATGCGGATGTCTGCATGGCTACTTACGCTACTTGAGCAATAAATTTGAAATAGCTTTACGTTTACCTCTTTTGCACTCCAATTATATCTAGTGATAAGGATTTTACTGTTATACGGCATGAGCCAATCAGTTATAATCAGTGGTGGGTTCAGCTGGTTCGCATCGATTCTATAGAACCGTCTCATGGGATGTTATTAGATCGGCGAACCGGCCATCATCGCTGTGTATAGTAGTCTTAGTTGAAACAGAACTGGCCAAAAATAGAATTTTTGTAATAAAACCGGCTGACAAAAAATTAAATTCCACCGCTGGTTATTATAGTATATGCACAACTTAACGCTATGTTTGCCCTTTTTTGGTGACTTATTTTTTGATTACACAAAGAAATATGACTCTAGTGTTAGGTACTTGAGCAGCTCTTTTACTCACAATCAATTCGCCCTGAAAAGTTATTGATTGTTCATGTTATCATATTGCATCTTGACTCCATCGTATACTTATTAGCTATGTGTGCTGACTGATTGCATCAATAAAAAAATGTAGCTATTGTACTAAGTAGTGTTATTTTGGTTTTGTTATAGCTTTCAGGAAGCATTTGAATGCTGTATTCTTTTATGTTGCTAGCCTGTTTGCGTGATCAAATCAGAAGTCAATTTTTTGCATTTGCAATATTACACCGAAGCGTGTTACGAGTGGCGGGATCCATCTCTGCGGTTTAGCGCTTGCGCAACACAGAAACGTCGCTGCGGTGGCGGACCGGTAGCGACAGTGTCAAGCTTGGGCTCAAGCTGGCAAATACCGGGTAATCGCCATGCAATTTTTTTGATTGGGAAATAGTATTGTTTAACAACAAATGCTCTTCTGCTGCAGAAAACGTGTAAAAGTTGTAGCGACTTTTAATTTATTTTGTAATTAAAGTTACGTAACGCAGAAATCGAGCCACGTGTGTTACAAAGACTGTAACAGTTGGGTTAGCGTTTTACGATTTCACCTCAGATGTTGGTATAACATTTTCTACAGTACTGTATTAGGCTACTGTAATCTGCCAATCCCAAATCAGTTTTGCTATGGTATTGCATGGTAGGGGTATCCAAAAAAGAACAAGAGTTAGGTTTGAAGGCAATATTTTGAGTGTTAAATTTAGGTCATATGGAGATAGTTCAGTTATATAGTTGTTCTGTATAGCTGTAGGCAAAATTTTACTTTTTTTTTTGCAAGAAATTGATAATAAGTCGAGTCTTGATTACACGTACAAAATGCGTTTGAAATATTAATGCGACTTAGCACTAATTAAGATTATTTCGTGAAAATGAATTTTAAAGTTATCGACATCCCAGTAAGATACCTACCCCTTCATCACGCAGACAGATTCAATGTATGTAAATGCTTTAGTGATGTGTCCTTTTTATGCGCGGTGTTGTGTGATGTGAATAAATGCTTCTGTTCGGATTAATTAGATAATCTAAATTCATAATAGCATTTTATCTAAAAAATGTTCAATGATTGTATGCAAACAGGAACTTACCCCGACATACTTGAAAATTTTGCATCAAAGGTTATCCGACTATTGGGAAAAAAACAATGTGCTGTCGGATCAACAATTTGGTTTTCGCAAAAACAGATTCATAAACCTTGCTGTAACTTACTTATACGAAACCATATTACAGCTACGCGATTGTGGGCATAAAGTTACAAGCACGTTTTTGGATTAAACCAAAGCCTTCGACTCCGTTGATCGCATAGGCGCGGGAAGTGGGGTGCCAGGGGGGGCTCAAGCCCCCCCTGAACTTTTTTTAGCCCCCCCTGAACCATTTGAGCCCCCCCTGACAATTAAAACAATTATGCACTGAGTGCGACGTGATTAATGCTCGCAACGTACATACGTAATGAAGCAAATATTTTTTAAAGTGCTTTTAACCAACGAAGAATCACTATTCTTTTAAAAATCAGTCAGTTATTATTCACTTGGTCAACGTAAAATTTGGTAAAATTTTCAATGCTTGAAGTTCATTTTTAACCGTGTTTTATATCAGCGTTTGCAAACCTTTACAGCAGTCATGGACGATGGCCCAGTAAAAGTATAATGGCTGTCAATTCTTGTAGCTGCCAAACACTTTACGCCAAACTACTCTGAATGCTCGAATGAAAGTCGCTACTGATCATGGGAATTACGTAAATCGTAAACGAAAATGCGGTGAAGTGCAAAAAAACGGTCCTCAATCCTTCAGATGTTCCGAATTCCACCAAAATTTTTGTGAAAAGCTAAAAAAAAGGTCTTCACGGCCCGGACGCGTTACATGAACTGGAAATGTTGGTGGCCAACCTGATTTGTGTACATGCCAAATTGACCCGCGATCGACAGCCAAGCATCCAAAGATCGACCGGTACATCGCGATCGACTGGTTGGGCACCCCTAATTAAGCTTATATGAGCTGGTGCAAGTTCTCTTCTGGTTGAGTTTTTTAATGGTTTTGAATTTTTTCTACCAACCCAATGAAGCGGCTAAATCACTACTAAACTGGCACCGATGATCAGTAGGCTACTCGATTTGAGGGGGATGCCATCCCCCCTGAAAACAACACCATCCCCCCCATAAAACATTTTAGCGTAAACCATTCCCTTACAACTATAATGACCATCTCTTTTTAGGTCTGCATGAAAAGTTGTAGCCTACCACCCCCCATAAGTGTTTTCACAACTCGAGCACTGCCGATGATTGTTACTAAAATTGAGCTAGTACGCCTACCTAAATACCTATATCTACACATCTCATTATGTTAAAAAATGGTTCAGTGCTTTATTTTGATTGTGTGTTTTTTGTTATTTTTAAACCTCAATGGGGCATTGTTTGTTGCATGTAACTCTGATCAGCAAAGCAAAAGTTAGATCGGGCAAATTTTGTTTGCCTACTTTTTGGTTTTGTGATTGAGGTATTTGCATTTTACAAATACATGAGTAGTAATTCGAGCATGGTTAGAAAAGCCTAATGGTAGTAAGCAATCTTGTTTTCCATGATAAAAGATTATCCTGAAAAAATTCCGGTCACTTGAGCGGCATGCAATTGATGTCTATCAAAATAGGTCTGCTGAGTGTCCTGCTCTTAAAAACGTGCGTTCGAAAAAAGGGGGGTCTGGGGGGCTTCGCCCCCCAGACGTTGACACGATCTTACTATTTTGAGCCCCCCCTGTCTAAAAAACGTTCCCGCGCCACTGGTTGATCGTAAAATATTATTGAGTAAATTAGAGCTTTACGGAGTGAGAGGAGTTGTTTACCAATTAATGAAGTCGTAT
The DNA here is from genome assembly GCA_964006365.1 of Trididemnum miniatum. Taxonomy (NCBI): domain Eukaryota; kingdom Metazoa; phylum Chordata; class Ascidiacea; order Aplousobranchia; family Didemnidae; genus Trididemnum; species Trididemnum miniatum. The sequence continues at coordinate 1,964,383 of OZ023246.1, read as the reverse complement.
CTTTCAAATAGGATGCAATATGTTAATAGTACAGACGCAAAGTATTCCTCAAACATGTGTACAGTAGAAACAGGTTTCCCCCAAGGAAGCGTCCTTGGACTTTATTCTAACTAATACAGTACCGGTATATATTAACGACCTGTCAAATTCTGTTAATTCTAAGTTAATCTTATACGCAGATGATGCTGTCTTAATATGTAACGAGCGCGAGAATAAACTCCTACGTATTAACACTGAAATAGAAATTGCTTGAGTTATAGCTTGGGCTGCAAGTAACAAGCTTTTAATTAATTCAAGTAAAACCCAGTGTAGGCTATATTGTTCTCAGACACCAAATCATGTGGGAGTAAAGACCAGTTTACTATTAAAATCAAAGATACACCAATGAGTACGTCGAACTTTGTAAAATGTTTAGGGGTATTAATTGACAATCAACCAAACTTTAAGTATCATCTTGCGATGGTAACAAAAATTTTTCAGTGGCTGAAGGTGTTAATAACAAAATTAAACAATATATCCCACATGCCATGCTGAAAAGAATATAGCTTACCCACATCTAATTTACTGCGTGACGATTTGGGGTAATACTTCAAAAATTTATCTTCACAAAATTCAAGTTAACCAAAATCGAATGATAAAAGTTTTCAGCAAAGTTCCAACCGCTAGAGTAAAATTAGCACCAATCTATAATTAATCAATTCTCGATTTTAAAACTTGATAAAGTCTTTACGCTAGAATTAAGCCAGCAAAATTATGTAGCCTATTTGGCTAAACAAAATAAACTACCTAGCTGTTTGCAAAGCTATTTTGCTCAAAGCTCTGAAAAACACAACGTGAAACCAGACAAGCCAAACGAAGTTCGTATTGTGTTACCTGATTTAACAAATTCCTTACAAAACGATCCATCAGATAAAGGCTACTGGAGTTAAGACATGAAACGATTTGCCAGAAAATATCCAAAACCTAGATTACGACTCAATACAACCTTTTCAAAAAAACTGAAACTACACCTAGGAACACAAACGTAGGTAAAGTTTGTTTTCCGTTTTCAATTTTATAACCGTATCTTTTTGAAAATTTACGTGCTGTAATGACTATTTTAGTGCTTTTTGAATAATTTTCAGCCAGGTTTTGTTTAAATTGTTTGACCCTAATTTTGAGTGCTTCGCCAAATAGGCCTATAGGAATGCATTTTGTTCGCACATTTTCGATTATGCGTGCTTAAGGCGTTAGGCATGTTGCTATCGAATAAGTTCGAAATTATGGAAAAATTGCATAGCCTACTTCAAAAACATTTTTGAGAATACCTGGTGGGTGGATGCATACCCCTCATCCTACCCTCCTGGATCCGCAACTGGCCATAAGCTGCAGAAACCATCAAAAGAGTATGGCATATTTCAGTCGATTGGCACCATTAGTTTTTTTTGCTAAAGGGCAGAGTCAAAAGGGGTGGGTGGGCATGGCACAATGCCCCCCTAAATTCGCTCCTGCCTCTAGGAACCTCTAGGAGCTTGTAAACGGATAATAAGTTCATTTAAAGGAGGTTAACACGTTTACAAACCCCGATCTGGCTACTTTGTGTATGCTGGCTAGAGGAAAGCTTGAGTTATCAAGCAGTGTCCAAGTGACTTTTATTGAAGTAAAGTGCATGATCCGCATAATGTATGTTGCGATAACACGAAGGGGGTCTGGGGGGCTTCGCCCCCCTGACGTTGATATGGTGACACAAATTTCAGCCCCCCCCCCTACTTAAAAAGTACTTCCAACGCCACTGGTAGTAATAGTACGGTAACTAGTAGCTGATATTAAACTGCAGCCTTATTTTTGATGCGTTTGATTTTACGTAAAGGCAATCGATTTATGTAACGGCGTAGGGGTACCTAATTTGTTTAGAATACAATAGTAATTTTTTTGTGTCATCGATACATGTCAGAAAATTGTCACCTGCAGTTGTACGCCTTCTCAACACCCCAAACACTGAAAAAATGTATTCGTTTATGTTTTTGCGACAAACTTCCATTACAACTTAAAAATTGTTCTTTTGCTAAATTTGTAAAAGTACTCGTAGGCCTACTCGAACTTTTTTAAGGTACTCGTACTCGAGTACATTTTTTAATATCAGTACTCGTACTCGAAGTTTTTTGCGGTACTCGGACTCGGAAGTTGAGTACTCGACTCCATCACTGAACCAATTATCAATCAGAGAATGTTGGCAGCAGAGTCAGGCACAAACGTCAATGGATGAAAACCAGCAACAGCAATTTGGTACAGTTATGGATCATTGCAGCTTGAAACCTATATTCGACTGGGTAATGTCAAAGATGAAAAGAGCCGAACTTTCACCGTTCAACAAACCGTAGCTAGTCAACTAAACCAAACTGATCAAGCCCAACTCTAGCTCAAACCATTTGGGCAAGTTATAACGTAATCGTTTTGTCGTTGTTTCCTTTTTCTGTACATTATCTTCAACGTAACTTTACATTGTCCGACCAGAAATAAAAAGAAAGAATGAATGAAGTTAATGCAATATTTAGGCTTCGTACGTAACCACAAGTTCGTTCCTAAATTTCGTGCTTCTGCAGATCTTCAATAAACTTATGGTGTGGTTTGATTGATTGATTCATTTTTATCCTCCTATCACGAGAAACCGGCCGCGGCGCTATGCGTATGACGAATCCAGACGCGCTTAGGAGTTGCCTTTGTTTCGAAGTTTTCCGCGGTTGAATTTTCTTCTGACTTCTTTAATTTGCTGCTTGTTAGATTCCACCAAGCAGAGATAATCATCGTGAAGCATCTTATCCAAGGACGCAACAACGAAACTAGGTTGGGAGTTGAACCATTAACCTTGCGATCATGGTCGTAGTAAAAACGACGCTCCGAACCACTGCGCCATGCTGCCGACTGGAGCAAATTTTCGCTCACAAACGATAGTTTTCGTTGCTTTTTGAAAAATTTTGACGCAAACATTAATTGTTTTACCTCACTGGATTTTTTGCAAGATGTTCGCCATCAAAGGTAACGAATAACAGAGTAATAAGCGTCGACGAAACATTAACGAAAGTTAACAATCGAATAAACAAAAATGCATCATATTTTCGCAAGGAGCCAGAATTGAGAGCAAAAAGTTTATCGGGGGAACCTACAACCGTATTTTTCTCCAATTTGTTTTGCTTCAATTAAACTCTTTTAAAAAGGTTCAGAAGCATTGCAGGCTACCATACAAGTAGCCTAACAATCGTCTAGCCACTGCAGTGCATCTCCACAATACACATACCATTTTAGTTTTTTATCTTAATAATCCATCGTTAACGTTTTGTAAGCATTGTGATTAGGCCAACAACATTTCTAATTGATCTTCTGATGCTGATCATAATCGAAGCAGATTGACTAAAACCGTAGACCGTTAACTTGACCTACTAAACATTGCCCCCAACAAAAATTTCTGCGGACGCCTGTGGTTGGTAGTAGAGATGGCACGTGCTGATATTTTTACAGCCCGGCCCCGAACCGCCCTTGGCCTGGAACCTCTAACCCAGCAACCCTAACGGACCCGTCAACTCATCTCAAAAGTAAAGCCCGACCCGCCCAAAGCCCATTCTTATTATAAATAATTTACTTTCTTTTTATAGACCTTTTAGCGTTAACAACGACCAGAGTTTATATACATACATTTGAAAGCCCACGATGTCAAACAGTCACAAACAATAACATCAACGTTGAATAAATTACGGCACAAGGAGTAGACTTACAGATGTACAAAGGAAGGTCGCGAAAGGGACCGAAAGGTCTTCGAGTCAAGCAACCACCTGTGAAAATATCTGTAGTACGTATGACCTAATCAAGTTTCATACCATCAAAAAAGAAAAGAAAAAAGGACAGAAAAAAAAGGAAAAAAATGTGTAGCCGAATTACGAAATACCATAGGCCTACCGGTAGGACTACATTATAATTTATTCCAAATAGACAAAAACTTAAGGCGTATAAGTAACAACTTTTTGTAATTATTTTTAAACTGTTTGTGATTTTGTTGTTTAAGTTTATCAGGTCTGCTGTTCCAGATTTTGAACCTCTAAACTTTGACACGACGTTGAAGTAAATTAGTAGCAAACTGAGGAATAAAATATTGTTGATATTTGGAAGAGTTTCTAGTTGATCGGGAGTAAATTGATGATACCAAAGTAAAGATATTGTCAAAAGTTTTCGGTCATTTTTGAAGATGGTATTTATGCATAAAACTTGCTAAGACATGTAAAACTGTAGTTTATCTAAGGACAAAATATTAAGTTGCGCATAGAGAGGAGAAGCATGATCTCGCCAAGCCGTTCCTGCAAGTAAACGAATTTTCTTGTTTTGAATTCTTTGCAGTTTTGATAAATTAGATTTAGGAGTTGCACTCCAAACTAGTGGTCCAAAAGTCAAGTGAGAGCGGATAAACACAATATAATTTTTAAAGTATATGTTTGGGTAAAAACGATTTGGTTTTGTAAAGAACTCCAAGAAGACGAGAAAATTTGGTTTCTAGCATTTTAATATGTTGTTTGAATTGCAATTTATTACCTAAATGTATTCCAAGGTATTTGACACATTCAACTACCTCAATTTTGCACCGTTGGTAAGATAGATTCATAGTAATAGAATTATTCGGAGAGTGAACCATTGTGGTGGTGAGGAGAATCGCCAGCAGTCCAGAGATATGTAATCGACGATTTTGCATCAAAATTCTAATATTATTTGTGGAATAGTAGGCATAATACAAAATCAGTCAATAATGTTGCTTACAAATCATTTATTGTTAAATCGATTTCGGTTAATAAACTATCTTCAGTACCTTATTCAAATAGAATAAATACCGTATTCAAATAATTCTATTTGAATAAGGTACTGAAGATGGTTGATTAACCGAAATTGATTTAACAATAATTGATTTGTAAGCAACATTATTGACTGATTTTGTATTATGCCTACTATTCCACAAATAATAGAATTATTTTTAGATTTAGGAGAAACAATCAAGGTGTAGCGGACGAGGTGGGGTAGGCTACACATGTACCGTATTCCGTATATTAGTCTAGGACTCCCCAGTCTTCAAGGTAATGTCGTGGTTGAATCTTTCTTTAATAAATGGCACTTCGTCCAGTTCAACGTGGTCTTCTCGTTGGAAATTGTTGTTGACACAAAATCCTTTCGCTTCCCAATTAAATAGCAATTCAATCTTAGTATCTAGATTTCTCTTCCTAAAAACATGTGTATGCTCAGTTAAGACCTTTTTCCTTCTGTGGACGTGCGATCAACTTATCAGGGTTGCCAATTTTTTCTCAAGACTATATACCAAATTACTTGCAAAAATATACCAAAAACTAAAAATATACCGTTACACTAAACTTGCAATTATTTTCTCAAGCAAATTTTCTTCATCCTCTACGTGTCATATCGGTATCAAATATGTTATTACCAACGGTGAGACCAATTCTTGTTCGGTTTCACTGCTCTAACAGAATATTTTGTATGGTGCTAAGACAGCTATTCTATCTACCTTATTGTATAACCCAGGGGTGGGCAAACTTTTCTCACGAAGGGCCACATTTGAAAACTCTTTGAAGCCAAAGGCAGCACTGATTGAAAGGGCAGAAAAATTTGTTTTCTACTGAAAATCAGTGAAGAACATGGAAAAGGCTTTGATTTACGGTAGGAGTTTATATTTTTGTAAGTCAGTGGCATACGCAGGATTTTTCAGTGAGGGGGGGGTCAGTGACGTCACATCGTGATGACGTAAGTTTCAGTGACGTCACAGCTATTATAATGCCATAACGAAGAAAACAATTTAGACATTTCATTCACACTTTTGCTTGATTCTTTGCGCTTCATTTAGGAGCGAAAAGGTTTCACAAAAACTCAAGCTGTCAATTCGTGGTTAAAAATTTACAAAAAAATTTAATCGACTTCATTTTTGGGAAATAGGAAGGTTAACTGACTAAAGTAAGCTAGCTTTCGCAACGTCACAAACAGGGTGTAGCCAGGGGGGTAAAACAGGTAATTGCTTCCCTCCAAAAAAATCTTTTCAAGAACCAACATTGATATAAACAGCACATATAAACCTTGATAAAAACATTTAACATGCTCTCATTTTAGTTATGCTCTCATTATAAAAGGGGCAGTTTTCCCTGTCTTGAAAACTGAAGACAGTGAAGCATGAGCAAAAATTGCCCTCCCTACCGAAACATTTTTAAATTACAATAAATTACGCGCGAGAGGAATCTCTAATCATGTGATTAAGGTCGAAAACAGCGTCGATTATATCTAAGTATTTTTCACCCAAATCACAGCGTCGATATCATGTGATAGGCCTACTCTCTAGTACATAATCAGGGTGTCTGGGAAACAGAGCACTCCAGCTCCTGAGACAGTTACAATGCGTAAAAACGACTTTGCCTTAAAAACAAGATAGGTTTCACTTTTTCTGCAATCGACAACGTCAAGCGCAGTGCACAAGCGAAGTTTGACTATTAGTAGGCCTATTATTGCATCACAATGAAAGTTTTCAAAATAAACCGGCCGTTAGCTCAGTTGCTAAGCGCACGCTATCGGTGCGGGAGGTCTGGGATTCGATTCCCGGGCCGGTCAAATCGGCACAGTGTCGCCAACGACTCGCCACCGTTGCGGCGCTTCTTCGGAGCTGTGTAGTCCAGGCGCTGAGCCGCGGAGATGGGCCCCGCAACTCGTTACACGCTTCGGCGTAATACGGCGAGTATAATGAAGATTTGATTTTGATTTTTTAATGAAAGTTTTTCGAGATTTTATATGCAAGTTGGATAGCACAGAAGAACGTGAGAGCAATTTCGGCAATCTTTGTATGAAAAAAAGGTGGTTCGTTCCGAAAAGAGAGGTTTTCATTTCTTTCAAAATCATCAATGGGGGGGACCCCCCCCGTGCGTACGCCACTGTTGTAAGTGCCCGCGGGCCGCATAAAATGGTCTCGCGGGCTGCATGCGATGCGCAGGCCGTACCGGTAGTTTGCCCGGCCCTATATTACCTAAACAAAATTGTCAATTATTTAGCAATAATTAGCCTAAGCAAAAATCCATCTGTCATACATCATGTTTCTTCTAGAAACAAGCAGTTGTTACCGCGTACGTCAACTGGTATATTTATGTCATAGATTAGAATGCCGAATTACCGATATTGTGATTTCAGAAACAGGCTATGATTATTCTCAAAATAAAGTCGTGGACTCATCCTAGCATTGATGAAGAAAAGTTTGATGCCAGTTTAGACCTGAGTTTTTAATATTCCGACATGTTGACTTTAAACACATTTCTAAAATTATATCAGAAATATGTCAACATACCAAACCCAAATTTTACGAACCAAACAGCCAAAAAATACGCCAGATTTCTGGAATCTTTTATATAAATATACCAATTGGCAACGCTGCAACTTATCTCAGTCGAGACAAACGCGTCTATGACGTCTATGGGGCGCCGTTTGGAAAAAAACTATTCGTTTTGTGAACCATGTTTTTTGAGCTTATTTAGACCATAGTTTGTCCGATATGTACATTGGAAATATCCTACTTATATATCGGACAAAATGTACTCTAAGTCAGACCAAAATACACGCGCAAAATAAGTCGAATAGTTTTTTTCCAAACGGCGCCCCATAGACGTCACTCTGCGTAGTAGCGTAACAATCGTTAACAAATGCAAAAGATTTGGTAGGGTTAAGAGTAAGCTTGTTGACTGATATCCAACTTGCGATATTGTTCAGTTCCAGGTTTAAATGCTGCTGTAGTTCTGAAATAGAAGATGAATTAGCAATTATACATGTATCATCTGCAAAAAGTCTAGGTGCATGCAGTGCCAAAACTAGCGCCCCCCGAACCCCCTAACCGGGGGGGGGGCGCACAAAAAGGGGGCCCCGTAAATAGTCAGTAGGCCTTACCTAGTACTATTTACTCAACGTATGATAAGTGTGCTTTAAATAGGCCTATTCTAAGATTCAATATATTTTTTGTGTTAACTCGCGCGATGTGGAGCCCCCATACCACATTTATGCTTTTGCCCCTGCAAATTTTTCGAAAAATAGCAGTCGCAAAACTAGCAAACAATTAAACGTTTAGTAGCATACCAAGGCCCCTCATCCTTAAGTGAAAGGTGCAAAAATAAGCCTTAAAAGCGGTTTTTCTTCGCATAGGTAGCGAAATGTTAGAGTAGGGTTTGCTTGCAGCATTATGTTAGTAGGTTTGGAAGGAACCTAGTAAAACAGACTATTAAACCTTGTTATAACTGAGGAATTTTAAAGGCTCAAAACGCACAAAAAGCCTCCGAAATAAGGTCAAATTCCGCAAAATTTTCTGGGGGGCATCCCCTCAGACCCCCTAGCTTGGCATCGTTCCTTCGGGGCTCGCTCTTTTGTATCACCATCCAAGAAAAAAATTTTAGGGGGTCCCGAAAGATGATTTCGGGGGGGGGGGGGCGCATTGCCTAGTTTCGACCCTGCGTGTATGATTCACTGAATTTTCCAAGTTATTTACGTAAAGCAAAAATGCAAGAGGTCCTAATATCGATTCTTGCAGAAAGCCATACAGTAGTTAATAGATTGTGTGTCAGAGTTAACATTGTTAAAGTTCACATATTGTCGTCTATTGCATAAATAAGATGAAAGCCTGCCACCAGATGATGGTCGAAATGAAAATGGTGGTCGTATTACAACATCAACAATGACACTTAAACCAAAAAATAATAATAAAAATGATAGTACACTAGTAGGCCTTTCTCGAATAGTTTGCTGTTAGTCTTACTGTAAAGTTAGTGATCTTCAATAATGACTCAGAAGATTTTGCTTTACCGTCTTTGAAAAGGAAGATAAAGATTTCTTTTGCTTAAGATCTAGAGACAAGTTTTGCCACATTTTAATCCCTGAGAATAATAAAGCTCTGTGGCAAATCATCTTCGCCGTACGAGGAAGAAATAACCTTGAGGAGGATTTAAGTTTTGTGTTGTGGGAATGAATACTTGCAAGATTTGTAAAATAATGAAAAAAGTTGGACGGTAGTTTATTATTAGTGTATTTTTGCTGTTTCCAAGTGATAGATATCTTTTAATTGGAAAATTTTATTGGCTTTGTAGAGTTGATTCATTTTAATATGTTCGTTTTCTAATATGAAAGTTTCAAGATATGAAAAATCATACAATGCGATTCAGTGTTACAGTTAGTGGTTGCAGAGCTGTTTTAGTTGCGCTTCCCCATACTAAAATTCAATAGTTTACTTGAGATAATACTAAAGGGTCAATCAAGCGGAAAGCATGCCTATCTAAACAATGCCTTACCTTCAATAATGCACCACATGTTGATGCCAATTTACTGGTGATTGCTCTAATATCGGGTACCCAGCTAAGCTCTGAATCTATCAAAACACTTAAATATTTGTAAGAGTTTACTCTGAGATTTTGTCACCAATTTTCAAAGTAATGGTATTTACATTATTAGTTAATTTTTGAGGTTGAACAAGCATGTACGTTGTTTTTGCAATATTGATCGTAATTTTGTTCACATTCAGCCACAGTTTTACTTTGCTTAATTCATCATCAATAAAATTTTGAGACTGAGAAATGTTTTTTGACTCGTGAAAAAGAAGTGTATCATCCGCAAATAGTCGTATATTAAGTGAAGATGCATTTTGCAAATCATTAATATAAACTAGGAATAGCAAAGGACCCAGCACTGACCCTTGAGGTGTTTGGAAGAAATGATACTGTCATAAAGAACATAGGCTACTGTTTTCTATTGTGGTAATAAGAAGCAAGTAATTTTAGTGGCACACCCCTGACTCCATAGTGTTCCAATTTTTTAATCAAAATAGAGTGATTTAGTAGATTCACAGAGTCGAAAGCTTTAGAAAAATCCATAAAAATAGTACATGTTGCTAAGCCTTTATCAATATTTTTAAATAGATTTTCATCAACATATGCTAATGCTAGCGTTGTAAAATATCCATTTCTGAAACCATATTGTTGCTGAGTAAGAATGTTAAATTTATCAAAAAAACTTGTACCGGTAAGCGTTTTATATAGCACTTTTTCAAAAATTTTAGAGATTTGGGACATAAGTGAGATTGGCTTAAAATTAGAGGGATTGCTTGCATCACCACCTTTAAAAAGAGGAATTACTTTGGCTACCTTCAAGCAGTCTGGATAAATTTTTTTACTTAACGATTTGTTAATGATCCAGTTTAAAGCATGACTTACTGGGTAATTAATGGATTTTAAAATTCATGCGCTTATATCATCAGGACCAGAAGATTTCTTCGAGCTAAGCTCTGCAATCAGTGAAAATATTTCATAAGGGCTAGTTTCTTCAAACAACACTGAGTTAGGAATTCTATGTTTTAGAAAGTTCAGTGGAGAAATAGTAGGTACGATGGAATCACCTTGCCTGTTACCAACGTTGACGAAAAAGTTATTCAAGTTGTGTGCAATTGATCGTGCATCGTAATAGCTTTTTCCATCTTCCACAAGGCTAGATATAAGCTTATTGTTTTGTTACGTTTTGCCAAGTAGTTCATTAATTAGCCTACTACCCAAAAAAAGCAATTTGTCGTTTATCGAAAAAAAAAAAGAAATCAGATTGCGCTGATATTAAGCTTACAAAGATTAAGGACGAGAAAATCCATATATTTTAGTTAAATGTAGTAAACGCGTGTGCCTGAGATATTGCAGAGTGTGCCGTGTGCGTTGAACACCTTGAACCCCTGGAGAATACGCCCCTGGTTATCGCTCAGATTCTAGAAAAATCGATTTGTAATGTTAAAAAGCTTCTTTACGCACCCACCGCAGGAACTTTCTGCGTACGCCCGTTTATGGTGAATCTTGCCTCATAAGTCATATATATTAGTGATGAAGTTTATTTTGCGCAAGTTCTTTGTGAGCAAGTGATTGGGGGAATTTGAGCCAGTAGTTCATTATATGTAATACGCTTGATGGCTCAAAATGCCCCCACCCGCCATTATCGAAAAAATGCCTTGTGCTCAAAACTCCATGTTCCTGCACCCAGCATCTTTCGGCAATATTTGCTCGACGTGTTGCTAGTTTCAAAACTTTTTCACACCTTACGAATTTTTGACAAAAACTTTCCTGAAAAACCAAAAATATTAATTTTTTTATGATTTTCATCAGAAATGTTGCGTATTTGTTGCAAAATAAAGAGTGACGAAGTTTAGTTAGCTAATGATGTGTTTGGTATTGCGATTAAACTTGTTACGTCACAAAATCTCGAATTATGTGGGGTGCCTCCAATTAGGCTAAACTGACCTTCCCCTACATGTAGTCCTGTCCTTCCCCTACATGTAGTGGTAGGCTATATTCTAGGCTGTGCTGCTACAAAGTTTAATTAATAAGGTTAATAATGTAATTAAAGGTTCATAAAAAGAATGAGCTTTGGGTGGGCTGGACTTTATTTTTGGAATGAGTTGCGGGTCGGTTACGGTTACTGGGCTAGAGGTTCCGGGCCGTGAGCGGTCCGGGCCTCAAAAAAGTCAGCCCGAGCCATCACTAGTAAAAATGGCATTGGCCGTTAAGAGACCCGCTAACGAGCCGTTTACCGGTCTTTTTAGTGGTCCGCTAACGGCCCAGTTTTATTTTTTTGTTTCCAATTGGGCCGCTAACGAGCCGCTACCAATTTTTAAAATCCCTTTCAACTTACATTTTCCTGTTAATTGTGGTCAGGACCCCATCGCCCCTCTCCCCCGCAGACAAATGTGCAAAACTTTCGTGGTGTAAAGGTGATACGCGTATGAAGGACAATTTGAGAGCGTGAAATTGGACATCTGCTCTTTACTTGACTTTGGGCGGAAAACGGACGGCTTTAAATTGCGCCCCTCTTTCCAACTCTTGGGCACGCCCCTTGAGGTGGAACGTTCATAAAAGAATGGGCTTTGGGCAGGCCGGGCTTTGCTTTCGGGTTGATTTTCCGGGTCGGTTACCGCTACTGGGAAAGAGGTTCCGGGCCATGGGCGGACCGGGTAGCAAAAAAAGTCAGCCCGTGCCATCTCTAATCTCTAGTATAATCTGAATTAATTTACATTTTTTTTTTATTTTTTTTTATTTGTAAGTTCTGCCACCATGTGTGTCCTGATTGATGGTCGCTGCTTGACTTGAAGACCAGTGGTCCCTTCGCAGCTGCCTGTTGCTCAATATAAATAATTCTGATTCTATGTTATTATGTACATATTCTGTACGTGTTTTAGCAACAAATAAATTGTTCTTCTTCTTCTAGCCCATGCCACGAAGCCATCTGCAATCTAAAATATCCGATTAGAGTTGGAGTAAAAAATTAGCCACTCCGCTTCACTCTATTTTTCATGGCTCCATGAGTTTCTGACAGCCTTACTTCTGTAGCAGGATCGGCTAAATTTTGTGAGGAAACCACACCATTAAATCGAATTAGACTAGGCCTTGGCTAGCTGAGTAGAAGTGCACTTTCCAGCTTGCAGCTTGACTTGCCTAAAAATGTTTTAGTCTAGCTCTAGTTCAATTCAGTAGTCAAATGGTCTAGACTAGGTGGGTCTGGTTTAAATCATTATTGGCAGTGGCAAAGCAGCTAAGGTTATGGACTTGCAAGTCGTAAGAATATTTCAAATTATTCTGAACTAAAAATTCAACAGTGATTGAGGGAGACAGCGAGATGAGCTTGCACTTTTCAAGTCAGCAGCCGCCTGTTACCATACATATGTCAATGCGATCGGCTACAGCCGTGCATCAAACCCATCACGTTGGATCTGTCACCTGCGCATGTGTGTGCAATTACGCTGGGCCATGTCGTTGACAAGCTCTTTTATTCACTATTATCCCTTCACACTCGTTGCAGTTGTAGGAAAGCATGTCGAAATACCAGTGCCGGTATCATAAAAACCAAAGAGACAAATGTTGCGGGCTCGTAAGAATAGCTTCTTCCATTATCATCAGCCTTACTGGTAGTTGGGAAATGTCTAGTACCGGTACCGTATCAGTCCCCAAGCAGCCAAGTTCGGTTAGGTTTGGTTAGGATTACTTAGTAGGTTCGGTTAAAGTTAAAGTTCCGTTTAGTTACTACCCTAACCCTAACAGAAGCTAATCCTAACCAAACCTAACCCTAACCAAACCTGGGGGCTGATACTAGATGTTACCCCTGGTGGTTTATCTAAGATCATGCAGCTTAGCTGCTTAGTGAAACAACACCAAATTTTCCAGTGAAAATTCTATAGTTATCGTAGTCTATATATCAGATATACCGGTACCGTATACTGTAATGCAGAATGTGTTCAGTGTTAATTTTCTACTAACCGGTAACTGATCAAAGCTGAAAGTTTAAACCAGTACGGTAACTGACTAGAGCACCATAATCAAAAGGTTGCCAGTAACTTCGCCACATGGTAACTTCGCCACAGTAACTTCGCCACACAAACTTCATCGCATGGTAACTTCGCCACACTTTGAGAAAGTGAAGGGTGATGTAGGGATAGTAGGAAAATGTGTTGGGGTGTGGGGGGAGGAAGGCGAGATGTGGGAAGAGGTATGATAGGTATAGGAAAGTGTGATGGGGTGTGGGGGAGGTAAGGGGAAATGCAGGGAAAGGTGAGCAGGTGAGGGTAGGGAGGAGATGTGGGGAATTAAAAGTGTGTTGGGGCCCCATACCTCAATACATTTCCCTACATCTCCCCCATTCCCCTTCCCACATCCTTTCCCCACACGCCTACACACTTCCCCACTCACCCCATACACTCTCCCACACCCTCCCCACACATCTTTCCTTACCTCCCCCCACACCCCAACACATTTCCCTACATCTCCCCCACACCCCCCATATTTCTTCCCACAGCTCCCCTGACCTCCCCCTACACCCCAACACACTTCCTTATTCACTCCATGCACTCTACCACACCTCTCCCCACATCTTACCCCACGTTTCGATTATGTGGCGAAGTTACCATGTGACGATGTTACCTTAATGGCGAAGTTACCATGTGACGATGTTACCTTAATGAAGTTAACTTGAAAAGCCCGATAAAATTTTTACAGCAACCGGGAATTTACAGTCTTGTTTTGGTGTAGGCAATGTAAATTTTCGATGTATGAAAGTGTGGTGAAGTTACTGTGGCGAAGTTACTGGCAACCAATCAAAACACGGCTGCACCGGACTACTTGTTTGTTTCTAGATAGGAAGCGTCTATTCCACCGGAAATTCCAGTTACTGAAGTTCGAAAATCGTGATTTGCGGAACCGGAAACATCCCCTAATGGTTCCCCTACTGAGAGAGTCGCAGTACAGGAACCGAAAACGGTTATGCAACTACAATTTTTCAAACTTCGGCAATCGGAATTTTCGGTGAAATAGACACTTCCTTCTAGATATAATGGTCTGGCTGTCACTTGGGACTGGTTTTCTCGCGCTGCAGCAGCCTGCTTCTTTGTTTCTATAAGAGACTGTCGGTGCTCTTGAAAATTTCTAAAAGTTTTGATAAAGTTTTTGATTATGGCACCCCAAGCAAAGTCAATCGAAAACATACATGCCGATTTTTTCTTGGTAGAACTAAAAACCATATGGAACTGTGTGGGTAGGGATCAGGGTTGGAAAAAAATGTGATATTTTCGAAAAAAATTAAAAAAACAAATTTTTTTGGATGTAAATCAGATTTTTTTGATTGGTCCTGTTGGTAGTGTTTATCTTGCCGTTAAAGGCAAAATTTGCCGTTAACGGCAAAATAGCTTTTAGGTATATTTTTCCGTGAGTGACATCGTTGGTTTTTAAGCGCCATTTTGTGCTAGATTGCCATGGCTTCTTAATAGCTTAGTGGATGGAGTGCAGCATATAATGGGAACTGGGAAGCGCTGCAATGGTTTTGGGTACGATTCTCGTTTCAGTTCATTTTGCTTTGGTTTGATTCAGATGCATGTGACCTGGGATTTACAATTGAATTCGTCAAGACAGTAGAATAGAATAAGATGTAATATTCGTGTGACATGGGGTTATGTAGCTGCGGCAAAATAGACCTAAAAGCTATTATGCCGTTAGTGGCAAAATAGACACTGCCTTTTTGATTAGAATAGGATTTTTTAAAACAAAACAAACTTTAAGCATAGATAACATTTATTAATGGGGGGTAGGGGGATGCTCACTTTTCACCAATTATCTGCTAAAATGATTATTTATGCCGTCGTTTTGAATTTTTTTTGGTTATTGTGTCACAGGACCAGTCAAGAAAATTTTTGAGTTGAGCATTTTTGTGAAATGAAGAAATTAAAAGTTTTATTGTGATGCAATAACCCAAATCCTGCAATCAAAAGTGTGATCTTTGCTTTTGCATTAATGTTAAATGCCGGTGAATCTACTCTGGATTTACTGCAAGAAACCACACAGTAGCAATATACGCATAACAGATCAGCAAACACGCATTTGTAGATTAAATCGTTAAGCAAAAATGCAGAAAAATCCTGGCTCGAAACCTTTTGCCCAGTAGCGGTAACCGACCCGGAAACTCATTCCAAAAACGAAGCCTAGCTCGCCCCAGGCCCATTCTTCTATGAACGTTCAACCACATTTAACAGAAAAATGACAGTCGAAAGGGATTTCAAAAATTACTAGCGGCTCGTTAGTGGATCTCTTAGCAGCCCATGCCATCTCTACAGTAAGGACTAAGGAAGGTTTATATTTCTGTAAGTGCCCGTGGACCGCATAAAATGATCTCGCGGGCCACATGCGGCCTGCGAGCCATAGTTTGCCCACCCATGGTCTAAAAGCATTACGGCAAATATGCTGTGTGACTAAATCAATTTACTGATTGAAAAATAGTTTAGACATTTTTAGCCTAAGTGCGGTAGGGGTCCTACTAAAACCTGCAGGAGCACAAGGATCACAAGGACCGGTCCTAGCAAGAGCACAAGGACTGCTAGGGGCGCTAGTGAGTTATCACAAGTAGTTAGGGCCTAACCTTTAACCTTTATTTCTGGTAATAACTTGTGCTCTTGCGAGAAGCAGTCGTGATCCTTGTGCTCCCGCCGGTTTTAGTATGCCAAGTGCGGTAGTGATTTCTACTAAAATCATTTTTTGTGTTTTTTAATTTGCAGTTGTTTAATGAAATGCTTTGCATAAGCTGAGGAAATTGTTTCAGCGCTAAAGTTGGTAAAATATTTGTAAAGTAATCTTTGTTTTGCATTCTTGTAATTTATTCAGCAATTTGCATCGAGAAGAAGTCATGGCAGAGATGGGTTTCAGCAACAACGATTACTTTTATCCTGGAAGCACAGTAAATTGTCTTACTAGGAATAATATGGAAATCGAAGGAGAAGTAATGGCATTTGATAAAGCTACTGGAGTGCTAATATTAAGTAAGTTAACAATGAGTAAAGTTTTTTCTGGTGTAGTGAACGATTGGTCGTCCACAACTTTTCTCATTTGATGTTTTTCTGATGTCAGGAGTGTCGAGCGACTAAGGGTTAGGGTTAACCCTAACCTTTGCAAGAACGCGAAACAAAAAGTTGCGGATGGTGGTTTGTAGACTCACGACCAATTCTTTACCTCACCAGTTTTTTCTGGTATAGATTTACCATGTCCACTGTCCAGGTTAAGTTGGCCAGAAGCCCACCTGCTTTCTGCATCACAATTGAACTTTTGATGTCATAATCAAAAAAGTCATACTCAAAAGAAATGCCATAATCAAAAATAAAAAAGTGACTCAGAAAAGTTTTGTCCCATTTTTACAGTATATACTGTATTGTGAAATAAATCAAAATAAGATTGTGATTAATTTTGAAATGAAACCACCGCATGCTTTTGTATGCCTTCTTCAAGAATAGATGCCAAAATAAGAAGTGTTAAAGAGTAAGACTGCTTCGTTCTACCACTGCCGTGCAAGTCGTGCATTATAACAGACTAAAAGTTTCTTGTCTTCCAAATTAGAAAGAGTATCGACTGTCAAGAGCCAGTGTAAACAGAGGCAACCATTTATGTACCATTCTTTCGCTGTCAATTAAACCATAATGTGAAATTCCTAATTTTATGTGTGCTAAAGCGTTTACAAATATGTGATTTTTGTTATGAAAATCAAATCTTCGTTGTACTCACAGTATTATGCCAAAGCGTGTAACGAGTGGTGAGGCTCACCTCGATGTCCTAGTGCTTGGTCAGCACAGCTCTGAAGAAACATGGTGGGTCATGGGCAATGATTTTTTAGCATTTTCAGCAATTTATACGTATTTGTAACTTTAAAAGTTCTTGAGGTATTGATCTGGCTTACCAGCACACACTCTACAAAAGTACAATGTTTTTTATACTCATAATATAATGCCAAAGCATGTAACGAATGGCTGGACTCGTATTTGCAGCTTAGCTTCTGGGCGACAGTGGTGGCAAACCATCAACCATTGGCAACACTGTTTTCAATTAGATTGGCCAGGAAATCGAACCCCAAACTTCCCATGCCGATAGCTATGTCTTGTTAAGTGTGATAACTTGTAGTTTATTTGTTATTGCAGAAAAAGAATCTTCTTGTGGAAGATCAGAATTAAACAATGTGTCCGTAGTTAATATGAAGCACGTAGCAAATGTTAAAATTATAAAAGAAAATAATTCCCATATTCCTGAAACTCCTGCTCTCAGTGCAAGCAAGGTAGGTCAAATGGTGTCATGAATTTTGCTGCATGGGAGTATTGAAACATGTTATGCTGGTACAAATGTGTCACATATTGTTAAGAAGAGTGTGCAACTCTTTGGCGTGACAAATTTGCTATTTCCATTTAACTTTAGGTTTAAATGCAAACCCTGGAAGCTATTCTAATGCCACGTTGGTTACACCAAGTAGGTCACATCGAAGGCATCTGTCTCCGTAAAGAAACCGTTAGTTTTAACAGTTAAATGTATTCTATATTTTTTACGCTTAAATTGGTGAAAGCGAGCCGAAAAACGCTGTCTTGTGGTTTCAATATTTTGTGATGATTTAAGTTTAAGCAATCAGTAAATTAATAAGATATGCTTTTTCTTTTAAATACTGTGAGAAAATTGTGCTTTCAATAACTCATTAAAATCGAAAAACGTAGAACAGAAACACTTGTTATTCAGGGAAGTTTGGGTTTTAAATATTTTCTGCACGTGCATGCTGAATTGGCGATCTAGTTGCTTTAATTGCTCGGTGAACTGAGAAAAAGCTAGCAAAAGTACTGCAGTTGTTCTGTCAAACGTTCGAGTTCTTCATTTTTTATCCTCCTGTTACGAGAAAGCGACGGAGACGCTTTGCATACGACGAATCCAGACTCGCTTAGGAATTGCCTTTGTTTCCAAGTTTTCCCGTTGAGTTTTGCTTCTGACTTCGTTCTTTAATTTGCTGCTTGAGTCCATAAAGCAAAAATAATAATCGTGAAGCATCTTATCCAAGGACACGATTGTTCAACGTGGTTACGGTAGTTTGTTTGGTTACTTTTTGTGGTAAAGGGCCAACGTAGTTATACTTGACTTGCAGGGCAAGTTGTGGTACATGGTAATGCAGTCAAGATTAGAACTTTTTTTTTGCATCGACGCAATGAAAATTTTAGAGGATTGCGTTTAAACTCAAAAAGTTAATATCAGCCAAACACCTAGTTAGAGCCAATCACCGCCGATTGCGTGTGACATCATAGTAAAGATGACGTACAAACATGACCAAAATTGACGTGTTACTTTCTCACAGCTGAAGAATCGATTCCGGGAGGCTGTGAAACAAAAAGAAATTTTATTCAACGCGCGCATCGCTGGCGTTAATGAGGAAGGATTTGAACTGTATAATTTTCTCTTAAAAGCGTGAGTACTGTTTGCACTGTGACGAGATGCCTTTGCTGAAGTTGTGATATGTGCTGGTTTTCTTGTTGTACACACTTAAGCTTAAAGGCGTGTGTGTCGATACGCGGCAAGCGGCAAAGCGAATACTAAATTTTATTTGTTTGTTTTGTTTTGACATTGAACTTTGTTGAGACGACGAGGCAAAAACCACGCGATATCAAGGAATTGTACCTGTGCAATTTTTATCACTTCATCACCCGGATACCAAATTTTATATCGCCGGAATCGCAGGCCAGTATAGTTTGTAATGGTTGTCGCATTGCCGCGTATCGGTAAACGCACCTTTATTCTTCAAGAGTATAGAATATCGTCAGTATATATGTTTTAATGATAAAATGTCAGTTATTTTAACTGCGAGAAGCTTTGGTCTATGCTGCGAATATGATGTACACTGTCCACATTTTCCGTGTAAGTGGTTTCGGAAGGTTTACAGGCTTTCTTCATCACAATCAATTTTGTTAAGTGATTATGACTTCCAAACTTTGATGGTGTCTGGCACCACTAACGTGGACATGTGGACAGCCTAATGGTATTTTGTTTAATCATCCATTAGTTACGTAGTTGGAATGTAGGCTTCCCCCGCGTGGGTAGCTGGGATTGAAGTTTGGTTTGTGTGAACAGAAATGCGAATATAGCAATGAACGTGGTGGTGGGTAGGTTGAACGGCGGACGAATGGCATTTACAAAAAGGATAGCATGTAAAGGAACTGATTGAGTTTCTTAGATCATGTTTTGAAGAAAAATTTGGGTTGAAGATTGATTACGAAAGTGATAAAGAGAAATGGTTGGAAGCAGTTGACAGTAGAAAGACACCGGTGGACTGGCACACGGTCTGTGAAGCGAGCTCGTCAAAGCGGCGCCGTCGTTTACTCTTAGCGCAACTATATGATATAAAACGTACAAATATAAGGAGACAAAGTCTCGAGTATGAAATGATATAGTGAAATCTGTCGTGGAAAAACATCAGCCAACTTCCGTTTGATTGGGGGGAGCGACTGAAAAATGTTTTGGGCGTCAAGTTGCCTTTGCATCAATTAAGTTGATCGACAAATTAACATGTTTCCTTTTACAAACGTTACGGGATAAAACTTAAACCATCATCAGTGTAAAACTACAGTCTAAACTCTGATGATGGTATAAGTTTTTACCAAAACGTTTGGAAATTGACTACTAATAGAATGGCTATTATCTTTTTGTTAAGGTCAAGTTCCAAAATCCATCTTAATGCTCTTGTCATGTTTTGTTTTGTCTTGCGGGATCACTACCGCAGAAAGTGGCCAATCTTTTTTCTCCCCCAGTTTTATTCAAGTTCAATGCATATGCGTCACACAAACGAAATGTTTAACGCATTTTAGAGGCTTCCTCGAAAAAAAGGGTCTTCTAGAGGCGTCCAACTTAAAAAAAGTCGATGGCTTGCTAGTATTCCACCACTTCGAATCGTGCACGTCACAGTTTTCCACCCCTGCTGCAATGTCATCGTCATACAATTTTAATTCGGGTTTTTTCTCGTGGCGGGAAGCACCTCATTCCCTCAACCATTGCTCTCAATCCCTCTCTCCATCATGTCCGATTTGCAGCCTCCTCCATGTCTGCTTTGGCCTTCCTCGCTTTCGCTTCTCATTCACGTCAAGCATCAATGCCCTCTTCGGAACGCCATCATCATCCCTCCTTACCACATGTCCATACCACCTTACTCCATTTGCTTTTGCCATATAATCTAAGGGTTCCTTCAAGCCCAGTATTTCCATCAACTCTTCATTGTTCTTTCTATCCTCCAATTTCCTTCTACACATTGATCTCACCATTGCTCTTTCTGTTCTTCTTAAGATTGCCGTCTCAATCTTCTTCAAACACCATATCTCATTTCCATATAACACTGCTGATCTTACACAACTCCGATAAACCATGCTTTTCACCCCCGATGAAGACTTTCTCCCAAGTAATAATTCTCCGCTTTCTCTAAATTTCATCCATCCGATCCTTATATCAATACGATTTTTTTCCAGTTTTCCTGTCGACCAAGTGATCTTCCGCGGACAAGACATTGAAGTGATGCAAGAAATCCTCATTAAGTTTCCATATAAGAACGAAAACTGTGTTCAAGTTGATCCAAAACTAGCCGATAAACGATGCTATACTCATGTTAAAAACGTGGTAAGTTTTCTGATTTTTATTTTTAGTGGTTTTTATGTCGCTTAAAAGGAGCTACCGGTATTCTTAAATGAATTCACTCTCCCAAGTTTCTATTTTTGCTCAGTGAATAACGTCTGCCTCCGGAGCTGCGGACTCGGGTTTGATTCCAAGTCGGATCATTAATGACATTAAGATTTAACCAATGACGTTAAAATTGACATTCAAAACTTCCCTGCTTGACGCTCAGCATTAAAAGGACAGGATAGAGAATAAGCCGGCAAGTTTACTTGTTGTGCCGTAGGTAAAGGTACTTAACGGCACAAGTAAACCTGCAGGCTTGCGGTGTTGCCCATCTTAGAGTGGTATACAGCTAGTTACAGCGCTTTGATCGCTTTCTCGTGATAGGAGGATAAATATGCAACTGAATACATACCAATATGACGGTTGAATAGGAAATTTAAGGTATAGTTGTTGCTTGTTATTAATTCATATGGATAGCGACCTCATAGTTTGTGTTTATGCAAAAGCACTTTCGCTGAAAGTGTGCAAGAATTGAACTTAGAACCTTACGATTGCGTGTGTCACGAAAACAACTCTACAATAGCGCTGCGTAGGATTGCGTTCAGCATAATTCACAATTTTTTAAGTTGGACCGGGTTCAAATGGGCTCAGAGTTTGAGTTGCTAACAAGTTGTCATCATACCCTTGCCGAGATACAGTATTTTCAATTAACTGATTTTTGTCGAGATACTCTCTTGTTTTGTTTTTTTTTTTCATAGGATTAGTTACTCTTGCTTGGTGGTTTGTGTTCAATTGAAAAAGAAAAACGACTCTTCATTACTCTCACGGTATTACGCCGAAGCGTGTAGCGATTGGCGGGGTCGAACCTGTGACTTAGCTCTGGCAACGCAGCTCTAAAGAAACATCGCAGCGGTGCGAACAGATGGCGACACTGTGTCCGATTTGATCGGCCCAGGAATCGAACCCCAGACCTGCCGCGCTGATAGTTGTATCTGAAACCACTTTGCCCACTGGTTTGTGTTAGCTAAGAGTGATTGTACGTTTTTGTGCAGTTGGATCGATTTCACAAAGAAGAGCGATCAAAATCACAACCTCAAAGTTCAACATAAATTGCATCTTGTTGTTGTTTTTGATTGGACTTAGTGAGAGGGCTGGCCATGTTCTCATGCATTTAACTTCAGTTTTTTGATTGAGTTATTCTAGAAGCTGCAAGGCCGAGTGGTTATCATCTGTGACTTTGAAGCGAAAGATTGGGGTTTGATCCCTGGATATGTCCGTATTTCACAAAAGTATGGAAGCACTACAAACTTTGTCACACACAAAAAAAGGTTATGTAATACATTGTGTTATTTTCATTTTGAGCTTGTGCTAGCTTGGTAAGATTATTTTAGTAATTTTATCTTAAAATGTGGACCTAAGTTTGAGAAGAATCTTCCATTGGTCATGGCGAACTCCTCACGTGGTGCTGCTTTCTATGTTCCTCAGTTTTAAAAGCAAATGGGATTCTTTTCTAGTGGCTTGGAATTTTTAAATTTTTTGCCCTTGCAAAGCTGCTAGCTGAGTTTGATTTAGGATATTTTGATGGTAGGCAAAGCTTACGTTTTTATCAGGCTCTTTTAATCAAATAAACTTTTGAATTTAATTTTGCGAGGTTTTGTGTTATGTTAAAATTTTTAATTCCAAAAATTCAATATGTCGAAAAAAGCAAGAAATGTGTGGGTAAATTGAGGCAGTTTAGTTTCGCAAGGTTTACAGCTCGATCAATTCCCATCATCCGACGTAAAACTACTCAATTCAAGCGGAGTTAGGGATAACTAGAATTACAAGTCAACCTACTTCATTAGCCAAGCCTTTTAAAGAATAAATCAGTCACAGCTAATACAATTATGGATTAGCTCACAGAAATTTTGAAAAAACGTTCACAAAAAACTCGTTTAGGAATTTTAATTTTTTGCATCATATCCACCTTGTCCAATTTTCGTGAGGTTTAGGCCCGCGGTTCTTCCTAAATTCTGCATCGTAATCAATTTTTTGATAGCATAATTAAAAAACTTTGTGACATCACAAAAAATTGATTATGATGCAGATAGTAGAACCGGGGGCCTGAAGCCCTCGGAAGTGGGACGAGTAGTCAGGGTAATTGATGTGGGACAATTCTTGGGCTCTATTTTATTTTGAACCTTATTGGCAAAGTGTTAAGTGGGAATACGTGGCCGTGAGCTTGTTATTGTACTATGAAGTGACTGTAACATCGTTTTTATCTTCGGTCGGTCTATTTTGAAATATTTTTATGCAATAAAAATTTCATTGCAAGTATTGTGATATTTTCATTCAGTCAGACTGGCCTAAGCTTCCCATTGTCGGCACACCAAGATGGGGGAATCCCGCCAAGTGCCTTTCTCAACGGCGCAAGAAGTAAACTTGCCGGCTTGTTCTCCACACTGTCCCTTTGATGCTGAGCGTCAAACAGGGAAGCTGTGAATACCAATTTTAAAGTCATTGGTTTGACCTGACTCGGAATCAAAACCAAGTCTACAGCTCCCGAGGCAGACGTTCTTACCACTCGGCCATCTGAGCGTGGGGTCTATCTGCGTGGCTTTGCACCTAGGCAGCACAAATCCCAAGAAACATCGCAGCGTTGGCGACCCGGTGTCGGATTTGTTCGGCCGTGCGATTGAACCCAGAGTTTCCTCACCGATAGCAATGTCTTGTACAGCAGCGCCAATCGGCGGATATGGTGTGATTTTTTTCGAGGAAAATAATTGCCAATGCCTACCGTTTTCGCGATATATTCTCTCAACAGTTACCACTAAGTTTGCACATAGTTGGCAATATGCTGTAGGTATATATTTGTTCCTCTTCCGTACGATGGAGTGATTAATGAATGCATAATAGCCTACCAACCCTAGTGACTAGAAGCCCTTTGCCTGGGGCTTAGCCAGCGAAAAATAAAGGGGGTCATGGTTGGATTAACTCGATTTAGACAATGATAGACCCTGTTTTCATTCGTCCTCAATGATCCTCTAGAAAAGATTTTCATACGTCAAAAAAGGGAGGCAGGGGTACCCCCTCTAGGCGGCTATCAAGGCTACAAAATCGCACTTTTGTTCGAGCTTACTTAAAAATTTGGAAGACGAGTTCAGTAATTTATATTTAGTTTCTACTCCAGTAGTTTTTGTCAATTATTGGATAAGTTTAACACTCAATCAACCTTTTTTCGAGAGTGAGTTTTGGTTTAGGGATTTTGGAGTTCGAGTCTGGAAAAAAATGATGACATCTTTATCCTCCTATTCCGAGAAAGCGACGGAGACGCTTTGCATAGGACGATTTCAGACTCGCTTAGGAGTTGCTTCTGTTTCAAAGTTTTCCGGTTAAGTTTTTTTCTGACTTCTTTAATTTGCTACTAGTCAGATTACACCAAGCAGAGATAATCATCGTGAAGCATCTTATCCAAGGACGCAACAACGAGACTAGGTTGGGAGTTGAACCAATCACCTCGCGATCATAATCGTCGTAAAAACGACGCTCCAAACCACTGCGCCATGCTGCCGAGAAAATACGGAGTTGACAGCCCTGGTCACTACCCTCTAATTTGAGTATTTTCTTTAAGTTCAGCATCACTAATGTCGGCAGTATTATTTGCAAATAGGCCTATTACCCATTTGACGTTGTCGAAGCAAAAAGCATGAAAACATGTTTTTTAAAACTATAAAGCTGCGTTTTGAGTTGATAGAGCTCGCGACAATCGAATAATTCGCAAGCGGCAGCGCAGTCGAGTGGTTCGGAGCATCGTTTTTACGACGACCATGACCGCAAGGTTGATGCCTCCGACCCAAACCTCGTTGTTACGACCTTGGATAAGACGCTTCACGATAATTATCCCTGCTTGGTGGAATCTAGTAAGCAGTTAATTAAAGAAGTCAGAAAGAAAATTAGTAGTAGACCTGATAGTGTTTTTAGTATTAGTAGCATATTTATCCTTCTTTCACGAGAAAGCAATCAAAGCGCCATAACGAACTCGCTTAGAAGTTTCCGGACACCTGTCTACCACACCAACATGGGGAAATCCCGCTGAGTGCCTTTCCCAACGGCACAAAAAGTAAACTTTCCAGCCTATTATCCACACTGTCCCTTTAATCTTGAGCGTCAAGCAAGGAAGCTGTGCAATGTGCATACCAACTTTAAAGCCATTGGCTTGACCCGATTCAGAATCAAACCGGAATCTAGTACTCCGAGGCAGACGTTTTTACCATTCGGCCATCTGAGCTTTTAAACTCGTAAAGAAAGTCAACTAGGCTACTTGTCCTAAGCGAGTCTAGAATTCGTCCTATGTGTAGCGCCACTGTTCCTTTCTTGTGACAGAAGGATGAAAATGAAATCAGTCTACCAGGCTCTGCTTTTTTTTAAACACATAATTGCAGCTTGGGTTTTTACATGAGAAAAGTATGTGCATCATAGAAGATGACCTAGCTGAGCGTCGAACCCGCCAAACCAGTTCCAAGGCTCTACGCACCAATCACTCGGCCAACTCTATGTGCACAGAACGTAATTTAATGCGAGGTAGCATGCGCCCTACTTTATGTAAAAGTTTTGACACTCAACGTGCAGGTGTCGCTAGTAATTTGTATTTCCATTTAAGCTTGTTGACATTCCACAAAAATAATTCTTTGTTTCGGTGGAGTTGAAACGTCGGTTTTGCATCCAGAAGTAAAACTTTCAGTAATGTTCAGGACAAAATCCTCTTTGTGTTTAAAAATTACGGTACACTTACTTTCGGCATCCCGTTTTACTCAAAAATATAAAAGGGGGCGCAGGGGCATCTTTAGACTTTTTGCCATTCAGTGAAAAAAAAAATGTTGCGAAGTAACTGAAATATGCCAGGCTCTTCTCATGGCTTTCGCAATTTATCCCCCTCCCCCTTTAAGTTTTCTCGCTACGCTACTGGGGGGATCAATTAATTTTCCCAAACTTTTATGCGCATTAACTAGCGTTCTCCTGTTTTTCATATTTGTTCTGCGTATTTTTCTTAACCAGCAATAAATGAATAAAAAATTGCCAGCACACGCACAAACGAAGATATTGTTTCAGCGTCGTTGTTAACGAAAAACAAACAGCAGTTTATTGATAAACAAAGATCTATTTCCCAAAATAATCGGTTTACTTTCGGTTTCTTATTTCTCAAAATGGCAAAGGAGACAAAATCAGACATCTAATTTTTACAATCGATATAGTTGGTTTTTCGCATTTGGCAAAAAGACGAGAGGTTAATGGGTTATTTATTAAAAAATGAAATCAAATCTTTATTATACTCGCATTAATACGCCGAAGCGTATTACGAGTGGCGGGGTTCGTTTCCGCGACTTAGCGCCTGAGCTACACAGCTCCGAAGAAACGTCACAGCGGTGGCTAGCCGTTGGCGACACAGTGCCGGTTTGACCGACCCGGAATCGAACCCCAGACCTCCCGCACCGATAGCCTGTGCGCTTAGCAACTGAGCTAACGACCGGTTGGGTTATTTATATTTAGTTGAAAAAAGCTTGATATTAGTTGTTTTATCCTATTTTTTATAAGTGACAAAGTTCAATGGGATAATTACGAACTGGAAATGAAGTTGTGCTTATTTAAGCTTTCGGTATAATATTGTTTGTACAAAATGTGCCTAGCAGAACCACGCAAAAGCATCTAGGCAAAGAGTAAATTGCGAATCGAACTAATGACCTTTCGATTGTAATCTTGCTAAACTTTAATCGAAATTTTGATAAATTGGGTCTAAAGAGTAGAAATATTTTTTTGGAAAAACCTTGTCCGTGAAGAACAGGGGAGACCGTCTGAAAACAAAAATACCACCGCAAATATGCCTAAGCAGTCGATAACTGAATTACAAATTCAATCAAGTTTATGTCGGTAATTCTCACCTAGGCTTCTTACACAGGCAAAACCCCACCCCCAGAGTCGGAGTAAGGGGTGGGGGCTATGCTCTCCGGTAAATCACGTCATCTAGAAAAGGTCTGCTACTGAGGTCAAAATCGGGTCTGCAAAAAGCATAAGGGCCTTCTGAGAAATTATTCCCGGGATGCGTACTTCGAAATGAATGCATAGACAATTTCCACTTTGTTCTCCAGCGATGCGATTGGCTGGAGCATTTGCGAGAATATGCCGCGAGTGATTAACAATAAACTAAGAAGTTCTGCTTCATTGACCTCGAGTGGCGAGAACGGCATGCTCTTCTCGCAAATGCTAGCCAATCAGATCGCTGGAAAGCGAAGTGAAAATTTTCTATGCGACCATTCCGAAATATGCCCCCGGGACCCCAAAAGTCTTATACGACCCTACCTCACAGCAAAAGGCGTAGCCACGAGGGGAGGTTGCCGCAATTGCCCCTTGAGCCTCAAATGACGTCATACATAATTGAACCTGTGCGAACAAAATGCATCATTGGTGAAGCACTCAAAGTTAGGGGCCAAAAATATGGCAAAATTTCCTTAAAAATAGTTCAAAAAGACCTAAAATGGCTTTTGCAGTATGCAAATTTTCAAAAATTTTTCGGGTAGCATGCCCCCGGACCCCCCTAGAGTCATTTTGGACACTTAAGTTGCTTCAAGTTAACTCTGCCGGAAAAAATACGCTTGAAAAAAGTGACGCAAATTGGTGCCCTTCCCTGAAAAAATTTCTGAATACGCCCCTGACATGAAACATTTCCAAAAGGCTTATATTTACGCCCGTCTCCGAGTTTAATCGTCTTTGCATTTAACCTAATTCAAAATTACATGTACCCCACCAAAACTTTCTGGATCCGCTCCTGTATACAACGTATGGTCAAATGTGATGTCATTCTCACCACCTCTCCCATTGCAAAATCCTGGCTACGTTAGTGCCCACTGGTTACTCCAGTAGCTGCTTAGTCTGGCACTATAGAGTTTGTACACCAAATTTTAAATTGTTGTTATTCATGTAAACAAAATGTTTTGGTTGTCAAAGTAGCAGTGATACGCAGAAATAATTGGACTATCTTATCTCAAACTAGTGTTATTTGAGGAAGTAAAAAAAGCAGCGCAAAATCCATTAATAATTCAGCAGAATGACAGCATGCAAACCTAATGTCAGAAGCAAAAAACACCGCCGAAAGAGATTTCGAATTTTACAATTGCTGTTTTAAACAAGTAAAGCAACAAAAAATGCGATCTTAAATTCAGTTCAGCAGTGTGAAAATTGAAGCAGTTACCACAAAATTGGTATTTTGTAGCAGCTATAAAGATAGAGCTGCATTTCAGTTTTTTTTTAGAATTCCAGGCACTTCAGTGTTTATAAACACGTAGGTAATTATCCTTATCGCTCTTATCAAAAACACTCTAGTAGTAGTAGTAGTAGCGTAGCCAACGAGAAATTTTAAAAAGGGGAGCAATAATTTCTATGTTTCTTTCAAGCGTATTTATTTTCGGCAGAACTAATTTGAAGCTGATTGAGAAACAAGTAAGGCTCTCGGGGGATCCGAGGGCATGCTCCCACGAAGAAATTTTGAAAATTTACATGCTGCAATGGCTATTTTAGTACTTTTTGAATCAATTTCGCGCAAATTTTGTTTAATTTTTTTTACCTTGATTCTGAGTGCTTCGCCAAATACGATGCATTTTTTTGCACATTTTCGATTACGCGTGCTTACAAAGGCGTAAAGTTTATTGCTATCGAAGAGGTTCGAAATGGAGGCTATGACACAATGGCCCCCCTAAATACGCTCTTGAGCGTAGCTAAGAAAGGAAATCACCGGGGTACTGCCCTTCTTGTTTTGACTAACCCTAATCTGAATTACGCTTAAAGCATTTTTATAAACTATCGTCATATTTGGAATCTTTGGTTCATTGTAATTTGTCCCCGCCCCTCTCCCCTTAAACTTTTCCTGTTTCGTTCCTGCCTTGAAGAAAGCAATATTTTAAAATTTTATCCGAGCGGATATAAAGAAGAGAACTGAAAACATTCAACAACAGAAGTCGTGGAGAAACGGACAAATCATGGAAATAGGAAACTGGTTTGCGTTATTTTTTCCCAGTCATCGTACCTCTAGTCTCGCGAGAATTGCGCATACGCTTTGCAAATTGAAGGAAACTGTTCGTGACTGGCTTTATCGCACAGATCAAATATCTACGCCGCGGCAGTGCAGCACGTTTGCAAGAAGAGTGCAGACTTGATTAGCTTAAGCATTTGCCTGGTTGCCAGATGGTTCGATAATACGCAGTTTCTATATTCATGTGTATAATACAGAGGTTCTCTAACGGGGACCATTGGCCCCCCTGAGGGGCCACGCTACATTAAACAGGGAGCCATAAGTGCAAGATTTGTTAGTGGTAATTAAACACTTCAGGCCAGCTGACAGCTGTAGCTATACCATGAATGAAATACCGACCAAATTTGTATCGCTGAGCAGGGGATTACTGATGTTAAAGAGTCTCTACAATGGAGTTACAAAACCATAAAAGGTTGAGAACCACTGGTATTGTAGCTTCCGCTTAGTGGTTATCAACTTTTTATGCTTTGTCGCTCCCTTGTAGAGACTCTCAACAGCAGTGGCCCCCTGCTCAACACTAAACTTTCTCTCAGTATTTCATTCATAGCAACTACAGCCGTCCGCTGGCTTCAAGTGGTTAATTACCATACTTGTGGCCACTGGTTAATGTCCCGTGTTACCGGTTGAGAACCTCTGCTTTAGCTCGGTTGTGGTAGGCAGATAGGAAATCGACGTTTTGCATTTGATAAGCTTTCATCAGGTCAAGATTTTTTATGTCACTAGACCAAACAGCAATTCATAAAAACTGAGTAAAAACAGCGGTTTCAACAGCACGAGTTGGAAGCAAGCCTGAAATATAAACTAAAAATGAATCTTGTGGCAAAAATAGGGCAGTATCGTAGCCAGGCAGGTATCGGAGCCCCCATTTTTAACGTATGAAGACCGTATTTTTGCAAATCGTTTACTAAGGGCAAATGAACATTGCAAAACTGGGCCCCTCATTGTCTAAATCCCCTTTCCGAAGGTTTTTTCGCTTGCTATTCCCCTGAATGACCCTGTCGTAAGTTCCTGCCAGTTCGTAGTAGACACGCTGTACGGTTTAGAATTATGCAAATAGTTTTGCTTTGGAGTCTAGTGCTGCAGCCTGTAGGTGGTTTCAAAAAAAAATTTTTTTTGACGAGCCCCAATTGAAGGCACTGGTAGGATTTTCAGCGACTAAATTGGTAAAACCCAAACAAACTGTTTTTCGAAAGTTATTATGTTTTCAGATGTTACGGTTCGGGGCTGTCGCGTAAGCAGAGGGCGGGGAGGGAGGGGCATATGTGGCGGAAGCGGGGGGCTTGGGGTAGGCCCTAAATTACGCGCTTATTTCTACAATGATACCTCAGCATGAATGTATTTGAAACTTAACAGGCTTACCCTCGAAATTGAAATCCAGAAAAGATCTTGAATCCAGAGAAGTTTTTTTTTTAATTTTGTTTGTGGGGGGGGAACAGAATCCAGAAGCACGAACCGTGGGTCTGAAGCCCACATAAATTGGACATGTCGCGAGTGGACAGGCTAAATGTGGGTTGTAGGCCAAGGAAGTCTGGTCATTGGTTTTGGGTCCCTCCACTTTAGAAATGCTTCCGCCATCGTTGGGGAGCACTGACCCAGTTAATCTATTCAGTTTACGTCGGCGTGATTGTATATAAACTGCACATTTTGCGTTATGCGAAAATTACTGCTTCGATTTACTGTATGTTGACACGTAACTCTTCCAGATGTTTCACGCTTACGAGTGGAAATTTTGTAATGCTTAGATGACAAAGAAATCCAACATACGGCAAATTAATAGTTTTTGTCAGGGAGTCGAACCGTTTAATTTTTCCGGTTCAGGTTCAACAGCGGTTTCAAATTTCGGTTCAGTTCCGGTTAAGGTTCAGATAAATTGAAACGCTCCGGTTTGGGTTCGCTCCAGTAAAAAATATTTCAAAACCGGTTTATAAAGTTCCGGTTCAGGTTCGCAGTAAAAAATAATATAATTCTAGTCACACAATTTAAAAGATGAAATGTACAAAGCAATTTTTCGTCGCATTGACAGGCCAATATAATGCATAAAATACTTGTAGTAAAGCCAATGTCGAGATGACTAAGTTGTTACTATGCTCTGACACCGGCGACCTATACTTTGATAAAGAAACATATCTTCACATTGACGGGTCAGTGTACTGCTTGTAATGCTGTGCAATTACTGTATTTCTTTGAATATAAGCCGCCTTCAAAGTGACGTACGTGACCTCACGGAGCGAACCGCTTTTTCAATCGGTTCGGTTAAGGTTCGCAAGTACTCAAATTATTCGGTTCAGTTCCGGTTCGCTCTTTGCAATTTTAAAAAATGCGATTCGGTTAAGGTTCGACAAAGTTAGCGTAAAACCGGTTTATAAAGCTTCGGTTTGGGTTGGTTCGACTCCCTGGTTTTTGTACTGGTAAACGCTTACGCACGCGCTCACGCTGTAGACTTACGCAAAATACTAAGCGCTCGAGATTATAATCTTTAAATTTGTTAGATCCAAGATATAGAAATTCAAAAGTGTAGATGTTTTACACTGCAAACACATGGTTACCCTGTCCACATGTCCAATCTTAAGCCTACGAACTTGGACATGTGGACAGGGTAAATATGAGTTAGCGATTAGACGAGCGTGTTTACAGTAATGGAATGCTTTAGATACAGTTGTAACAGACCCACTAGAAGTAATTGATGGTATTTTAGCAGTCAATTGGAACTAATTATATGCTTTGTCAGCTACGATTTAATTATCGTAAAATCAGATGGTCGCTATCAACAATAAACTGAAGCTATGGAGTTATTAATATAGCAACGCCAAAATGAAGTACGAGATTACGTAGTTACAGCAGTTGGTCTTCTTTGAGGTAATGTCTCCTGAAACGAAATACTGAGAATAGAACCCTCAACCCGGTGCTTAAGATCTGCAGCTCAAGTATGCAGGGGCGCTGACTGCAAAAGATTTAGGTGGGGCCCAGGTCCGGATTATGACCAGAGTATTTAGCAACACTAGAAATTTTGAAAACTTTGACACCCCGCTCTCCCATTGCCCCACCGTTGGGATACTCATCTATCTGCGCCTGCGCATACATTGTAATAGTATATTTAGTAACAGCGAGACATGTAAAATAGTTAAACTAAGCATGTTTTTTGAGTCTCTAGCAGTCTTGGCTCCCAACTGCCTACACAATCAGCAGCTTTTTCATCAATTTGACGCAGTAAATTAAAATTTCCTGCAATTTTTCTACTGTAAATGCATTAATTACAACCTAAGTCAATGAGGGACGGAAATAGCTTGAGAAGGTCAAATAAAGCCACACTAATTTATTAAACTGGGCGTTGCGACAACATACATTCAATCATGATCATCAGCAGTATATTACTGGAGATATTTTTTTTTTGTCTTGAAGTAAAAGAAATTTCAGTTGCAGCCAAGCTATGCTTAGACACAAGGACTAGCGAGGTGTTTTGTAAATATGGGTCAAAAAAGCTCTAAAAAAACAGACCTTTACGTCACTGATGACGTCACGCACTGTGGTTTACCGGAAGACGAGCTAAACGAGTTTGTTGGAAGAGCTCGGGAATATACAACAGTTAACGTCAGTATAGAAGAAGCCAACCTTAAAGGTGGGTGGAGGCCAATATGCAAAATGTTGAATGAGTGGGCTTGGATAAAGGCTTCTTGTGAATACAAAATCATTGCGGATGGCCGAGTGGTAAGAGCGTACGCCTCTGGAGCTGCAGGATCCAGAAAGAAATAAACAATTGAATTAAGCGTGATTTCATGTAGCCAGCTACTGCTGGTGATGACAGCTGCATAGATGCGTCGAAACGTTCAATTTCGCATTGGCATCATAGAGAAAATGGCATAGATTTGCATTACGTGTGTTGAAAACACATTCTAAATTTCTAAGTTACCTCCAAACCTTGCAATTATCGTAGTGGTGGGATTTAACCAGTTCACACTGGTTTTGTGGAAGCGTCTCACGGAATTTTATTCGACCTGCGAACCGGTCTGCATTGCTGTTTACATTTGGCACCATTTGTTAAAACAAAACCGGCTGAAAATATAACTTTTGTAATAGAAACGCTTGACAAAAAATTTGAATCCCACCTCTGTTGCAATGCTTAATCAGCAATCGTTCTACAGTATCTGTTACCGTGATTTGTTCATTACGCAAATTTATCATGGTCGTCAGGGGTCGATCTAGAATTTTTCTTAAGGGGGAGCAGGGATAAAAATGCTCATCTTGCGGTTTCGTGCTTCTACAAAAGTGTCGAACCACCAATTCAATAATAAGTTGAACTAAAATTAGGTGGAATTGAATTTCCTCAGCTCTGATTCTTCCATTGTTGATATAATTTATCCTCCTGTCACGAGAAAGCGACAGATGCGCTATGCATAGGACGAATCCAGACTCGCGTTGGAGTTGCCTTTGTTTCCGAGTTTTTCGGTTGATTTTTGCTTCTGACTTCTTCAATTTGCTGCTTGTTAGATTCCACCAAGCAGAGATAGTTATCATGAAGCGTCTTATCCAAGGACACAACAACGAGGTTTGGGTGGGAGTTGAACCACCTACCTTGAGATCATGGTCGTCGTGAAAACAAAACTTCAAACCGCTCGGCCTTGCGTTACACTATGAATTTTTAGATGGGGCTGGTGACAAGAAGCAACCTGCCCCTCCCCCCCATTCCATTGTTTCAATCTTAAACAAGGCTCACAGACGAGGTTATCATCTTTCGTTCATCATACCTCAAGTAGGAAGCAAAATATCCAAGTTGTCTCGAAACTCGTTTATAGAAGAACCGAAAGTGAGTTCCACAAAGGGTTTTATTGTAAAATTAAGAGCAGCTTGCATCTTTTACCTACTCGCAATTTGAAGCCTAACTGTGGTGGTTCACAAAGCAGACCTTTACTTTATTTTAAACGATGCAAGTTACCACATGTTCATGAAATTGCCTCACGATCTGTCTTACATAAACATAATCAAAAGTTTGTGTTTACCGAATGTGCAATATGCATCTTTCACAATAAGTATTAAAAATTAAAAAATTGGCTCTACTATAGGTAATATGATAATGCTGGTAAAATACTAGCAGCGATAGATTGAATGCTAATTAGTGCCAGTATACATATAGCACTATAAATATACAGTATAACAGTATAAATATACTACAGACACAGCAATAGACTACTCTTGAGTCCAAGTGGAATTTCCCTCCATGATACTTTTCCAAGTTTTCGGATCGCTTCTGCCACTAAAAACGTTTCGGGTGACGTTGCTGTTTCAATCACGGCCGGATTAAGGTGTGTGTGGGGGGGGCATAAAGGATATAGCCATGGGTCAAGGGCGTGTCACAATTAAAAAAAGTTTTTTAGATCGCACCCTCTAAAACAAAAAAGGTGTGCTACTATCGTCAAAATACGGTTTGCAGTAAAACACGGGACCCCCCGAATAGTCAGCCCTCCCTTTCAAAAGTCTGAATACCACCCTGGTTGTAATGGTTGTACTGTTTGAAATAGCACAATTGTAAAAGTAGTAAAGATATCACCAAGTCAGAGTTGTCAATCGGACTTGTGCTTTTCGGGTCAGGTTCGAGCCCGGGTCGGCCTTGGATTTTGAAAAATTGTCGGGCTTGGATCGGGCCGGACACCGGAACAAAATCGATATTTTCAGTGAGTGATAGGATTTTCGCGATTGCTGGAATAAAGCAAAGAGAACACCTTGTATAAATATTGCTACTCGTAACTGGTGTGACTGTGGATGGGTAAAACTTATTTTCCTTTATCAATTTTTTTTTAAATTTAAAGTAATGTTTTCGATTTCGGGTTTAAATTGGGCTCAGACTGACTGATAAATTAGAATTCGGATTTGGGCTTGAGAAATTGGGTTCGGGTCGGGTCGGGCTCAACATCTTCAGTCCGTTGACAACTCTGCGCCAAGCAGCTTGGGCTAAAAGACCTTGGCTAAGTAACCTACTACCAGTTACACGCACTGAAAAACCCTGATAATTTCAAAGTGTTCAAACATATAGATTTAAAATTTCTAGTTGACCCATCAATCGCGTTAACCGATGCTTTTACGCGGCAATTCTACGATCACAGCTGACATTGTTTTACAGTATAAATCGTTATCAAATTTTGCTGTGTTGCCTCTGACGTGAAAGGAAATGGTGCTTCAATTTAGGTCGTTGCTCTTATTGTGTAGTGCTAAATGCATTGCAAGCTATTCTGGTTGTCTTTGTTGGACTTAAAAAGTACAGCCTGCCTTACTGGCAGCTTAAAACTACGTATCGTTTTTGGCCTTTATCAACTATTACATTTTATAATGCGCTTGCCTTGGGATTTCAGGAGCAGTGAAATCGTTTCAGTTAAATTTTGAAATAATAAATTCACATCTATCCATAAAGTTTGCTTTTAAAATGATCCTAAGCAAGTTCAAAAGTCTTTAAAGACCTCGACAAGAGGAGGTCAATTCACCAGCTCTCATGATCGAAGGGAAAGTAAATAAATAATCGGAACTGAAGGTCGCTGGTTCGGTTCACGACGAAGTTTGATTGTTTGAAGTAAAAACTAAGCAAACCACAAATACAGACTTGCTTCGAAGATGCTGCTGTTTCTTACTTTAGCAATTGTTTTTTTTGGTTCGCTTATTTTTTCTGCTTGATGAAAGTCGAGCAGGAATAGCGATTGTATAAAGAGGATTTTTTCAACTTTGCAAAAACAAAGCCTTGGTGGCAAGTGGTGTAGCCAGAAAGGGGCACCCCTGGGTATTGCCTCCCTCTTTTTGACTAGTTCTAACTTGGAGTACCTTAAACCATTCTCGTAAAATAACGTAAATTTGTAACCAAGTGTAGTTTATCTTCCCCAAAATTTTCCACCAGCTACGCCCGAGCTGGGTGAAGTTGAAGTTTAAGACTTTGGGCTTCGTAAAATCATGTGGCCATCTTACTCGGGTAGAACTAGGAGTTAGTTGACTTACAAATTTATGTGAAATCTTTTCGCAGGAACCAAATGAAACCGATGCAAAAAAATCGGATCAAGCCAACGCAGCTGTTGCTACTAGCCACACTGTTTTCCTGTTGCGACCTAAAGTCAAGTGAGTGCGAGTTTAAATTTGTACTTTGTGAGGGAAGCAACTGAGTCTTTTAAGCTTAGAACTAGCGGCTGTGTTGTGCAGTTAAGTGTCATTATCGCGACCCAACTCTGGGTTCGAATGCTTCTTGACTTTTGGCGTTCCTTAACCTTAACGCTTCACAATAAACCTTGCTAAGTTTCCACTGGTTATTTTGTTGCTAATGATAATCTTTGTGTGCTAATCCTATTGTCATGGTGGCAGGTAAACTCACTTGCTTGATTTCTTCGCACTAATAGCGTAGTGGCTAACGACATCGCTATCGGTACGGGAGGTTTGGGGTTCGATTCTTGGGCAGGTAAAATCGGACACAACGTTTCTTTGGAGCTGCATTGTCCAGGCGCTAAACCGCGGAGACGGATCCCGCCACTCGTTACACGCGAGTACAATGAAAATTTAATTGCGTCATTATATTTTTAGATCAAGAAACAAAAAAGAGGTTTCTCTGAAGCAAATGGAAGCGGCAAGGACTTTTCTAAACGTCATGTTAGTGGAAATAAATTCAGATTTCAGACATTTATTTTTATAAGTTGAAAACAGCTGACAATTGAAACCACGAGCTTGTTTATTTATTGTAAAATAGAGGAGGTTTTTGCCTTAATCATAATTTTCCCCTTTTTGTTTGGTAAACAGTGAGTTTGTTTGGAATACAATAAATATGGAACGAAAATAGCCTAAAGAGGCAAACGAAATCACAGTAAATCTTGAAACTGGATTTTCGATAGTATAGATTCAGCTGTCATCATCAGCAGTGTAAGCACGACGGTACAAAACTGAATGTCCGCTGATGATGACCGGTTAAACTATGTTGTCGAAATGTCCAGTTTTAAGATTTTCTGTAGTTTTATTGTCGTCCTCTGTTTATTGTCTTACGTTTATTTTACGTTTAACTTAATGTGTTTCATTGTTTTGGGTATTTTTGAATGTAATAGTGAAGTATGTTTAGGTTGGACATTGAACAGAAATGGGGTTTCGGCATCAAAGAGTTTACCGGAGAAAAAAGTGCGATTACCACCGGAAAATTTGTGGAAAAACTCCAAAATATGGTGAGCGTTTTTTGATATTATGACGTCACATTTGCGTGTTTTTTAAAAGCGAATTTTAGAACTGTTTTTAGGCGAATACATTTCGCTTTATTGCTCTTAGTTTCACGCAGTGGCATAGCCAGGAGCAAGAGGCACTACCCCCACCCTTGATATATGAAGACCTTTTATTTAGAGATAGGTCACAAAGGAAACCGGAGCCTCTCAGTCTCATTGTTTAAATCAGGCCTGCCCCCCCCCAATTTTTTTGCTTGCTAAGCCTCAGGGTGTACAAATAATTGCGTCAAGTCGGCAGTTTCGGTTTTGAAGCAGAAAAAGTTGAATGAATTACGCACCTTCATTTTATGCGTCATACCTTGATAAAGGTCACAATCTGGATATCCCCTTCTATCCAGATTTTAAAAGAATTAAAAAAGAAAAACCGATGTTTCTACTGTAGCAGAAACTTTCCGTTTATGATGCCAAAAGTATTGTTTTAACCTACGCTTGTATCAGCGAGCTTAGTAAAGTAGCTATTAGTTGTCAAACTTGTTTATGATTAATGTGTTTTCTGTACAAGTTTTGCCACTTCCTTCAATGAAATAACGCTTTGATATCGTTTTCGGGCTTATTTTGCTGCTAAGATGGTTGCAGTTCTTTGGTAACCATGGTGGTTATGTTTTTTGTACTCTCGGTACTTCCGTCTAATCGAAGCCGTTTGCACGCATATCGGTAACCACAATTCTAAATTTTTACCGACAAATCTATCAAGCTTTGGTTAGAGGTTTGATGCATAGTTGGCGCAATGGTTACAGACATCGCTATCCGTGCGGGAGGTCGTTGGTTCGATTACCTGACCGGTCAAATTGGGTGGACACAGTGTCGCCGCCGCTGCGATGTATCTTCGGCGCTGTGTTAACCAGGCGCTAAGTCGCGTAGAAGGTCTCGCCACTCGTTACACGTTTTGGCGCAATACTGCGAGTATAATGAACCTTGCAGTCAAATTTAAACTTATTTTGTGAAAACTTAATTTACCCTACATGAAATGTTAGGCTTAGATGAAAATCAAACCTACGGTCTTTGTTTCATGACGCAATAATATTTCGCGTAGCATCTGGCGTTTTATGCTTCGACAAATCGATAGTAACTGAATATTTTATGTATGAGTCATGAATTAAATTTGATGCCCTGATGTAAGCTGCTATAACCTTTCAGTCGCCTTTCCATTTCCTGTATGCCATAAGCTACACATTACTAGTTTTGTGTTTTATGAATTAAGTATTTCGCATGCTTTTAACGAAGCTGTTACTTACAGGCAGTGATGGGCACGATAAACCTTTCTGTGATAAAGCGATAACGATAACCGATTATTTCAAAAATGCTCTGGGCGATACCGATAAATCTCAATTTCTTAAAGCGATATCGGTAATCGATGAATTATCGCCGATAAATTTTCCGATAAATGTTGTCGTAAACCTTCAATGTGTTTGACGAAGGTTTTTTTCTTCTAAATCAAATCACAAAAGTGCTTTTCTAGATTTTTGAAAAGAGAGCAGTTCACGGACTCTGCTGCGGTGGGATTAAATAAAACGAAGAGAGATTTTTAAAATTGCGACGAGACTTTATCGACACCGTGAATTTTGCCATAGCGCCAAATCACTAACTTTGAACACTGTGTGCATAAACAATCGTTTATCGCGATAATTTATCGGCGGTAACAAAATATATTACAAAAGCGATATCGGTAATCGATAAATCCAAACTATTTTGAGCGATGACGATAATCGGTAAAAAATTATCGCCGATAAATTATCGCGATAAATGCCCATCACTGCTTACAGGTCACAATAGTTATTGTATACAATTTAATGAGAAAACCTCATTATAATCGTGGTATTGCTCCAACGTGTGTAACAAGCGGCGAGTCTCATCTCCGCGGCTCAGCTCCTGTGCACACAGCTCCGAAAAAACATCGCAAAGGTGGGGAGTTGTTGGCGACACTGGGTCGATTTGAACGGTCCGTGACTCAAACGCCAAACCTTCGGCACCGATAGCAAGGTCTTTAAACACAACAGAGTCAAACCGCCGTTCAACTGAAATACGATACAAGTAGCTACCATGATTACAAATTCTGCTACGATGTGATTTTCTTACAAAGAAGGTCTTAACTTCTGCTGGTTTACGGGTGCGCAACTCCTCGAAACAGACTGAGAAATTTGTAGGGTGTAACTGTGTTGTTTTTTAGATTTCTGAGGAAGCTAAGAAAGGAAGCAGATTACTTTCCGTTATGGTGAAAACGAATGAAAAAAACATGGTGGCTGTAAATGGGAAAAATACTGAACAAATCAATGGGGATGGAGAGGAAACTAAAGTCCCGGATGGTGATCACGTGTCTGCTAAACACCCTGATGATGACCAACTTACTTTGAGATTGGTTTTCTTCCATAATTACGAAGACGATGTATCTCAAGCTTACGAATACTCTGTTGCTTGCCACGATACTTCTTGTACTGGTAGGCATTTGTGCTGCGTGTTTTTGTGCGGGTTGAACAACGTAGTTAGTTTCAAGGCACTTGTATTGAAATGCTCGATGGTTCAACCTTGTTAAAAAAATTATGAACTGTTATTTCAAAGGAAGTGTCTAGAGCACCGACAAGCTTTTTATAGAAACAAACAAAGCTCAGTCCGGTGGAGCAATGTTTTGACTATGGAAACCGGGCCGGTGCTCTAGACACTGCCTATTTTAAAATATTTGCTCTAACCGGTTTGCATAGTGGTCAAAGACATCACTGCCGGTGCGGAAGGTCATGGATTCGATTCCCAGGCCGATCATACTGGGCTCAGTGTCGCCATCCGCTCGTTACCGCCACTGCAATACACCTTCGGAACTATGTTGCCCAGTCGCTTGGCTACGGAGACCTTCGGAACTATGTTGCCCAGTCGCTTGGCTACGGAGATCGGCCCCGCCACTCGTTACACTTTTGACGTAATACCCCGATAGTGAACACTTGATTTTTGACGAAACAAGAATGCTATGAATATGATCAATAAACAGGAGGTTGCGGGTTCGATAATATTCACCCAGATATCATAAATAACATTTCACTCCATAATTAGCGTCTGAATAAATTTATAATGTGTATTTTAGGTCATTTAATAGCAGTTCATTTAAATTTATAGATAGCAGCCCTTCTGTCAGGCTTGTTTAGTATGTTTCTTCCATTGTTAGCAATATAATCGATTTTGTTATTTGAAATCTTGAAGAAGAAAAACAAATAAATTTCGGTTCATATTGTTTACTTGACATGGTAATCAACAAACAATCTCGTTTTGCCAGAAATCTGATGCTGAAGTCATTAAATTTTAGGCCATGAAGGCCGCTTGTGTTTCGCTTTTATTTTGTTTCAATAAATAAAAAACTTCCCGTTGGCGAAGTCGTTAAAGACATAGCTATCGGTGCGGGAGACCTGGGTTCGATTCCCAAACCGGTCAAATCGGACACAACGGCTCGCCACCGCTGCGACGTTTCTTCGGAGCTGTGCTGCCCCGGCGTTAAGTCGCGGAGATGGGCCCCGCCACTCGTTACACGCTTCGACGTAATACCGCGAGTATAATGAAGTTCTGTTTGTTTTTTTTTTATTTAAAAAAATTATTTTTTGAAGAAGACAAACTGATTGCCAGATTTTGCTTTGTATCAACCTTAGTAGAAAAATATTATATTTACATTTTTATTGCAAAATACAAAGTTTTATCTGTTAGTTAACGTGGGCTGTTTCCGCATTGTCATTCATACATTTACTCAAACTATATCATGATACAATGATGAAGATTGATTTACGAGATATTAAAAGCCTAATACAGTTGTTTACATAAACGTTTTGCCATAATCTTAAATCGCTTTTGAAAACATTTTTGTTGAAAACAAAGCGAAATGAAAAAGGAATTAAAATTTGGTGACGATACCTCGCAAAAATTAGCTACCCTAAAAATGCAGAGATGTAGTTTTTATCGCTCATTTTTCACCGCTACGTGAACATTACTGATGATGATAATTGTAGAAATATCAAAATGTTTAGTCACGTTAAAAATAGTAATTATGACATTTTGTTGATGTTTATGTTCATTAACCTTTATCAGAAAGCAGTTAAGTAAAGGTTTTTGTTATATCAAAATTGCTGCGTTAAAGCGGAAATATACAACAGCTGCAGATGTGACGAATTCTCATGCGAGAGTTAGAAACGCTTGCAATCGTTTTGGCAACGTTTCAATTGTTAAACTTCTTCCTTCTATGTTGTTTCATTGCTCTCTACTACAAGCAGCTTTTTGCATTTCTGAAACAAGAGATTATGGATTTACTTTTAACTGCCAAAGATAGCGAGGGCGTAACCAGTAAAATATTTAGGGGGGATCATGGCCGAATTTAGAAAATGAGAGGCCCCCGATAGAGATCGGTCTCTAAAGAGGGGTACTCAGCATCAAAAAGGGGGGCGATTAGTTCATTGCTATAATACGGAACCAGGGACCTTATGGCATCTAATCGTACTTTTTAGAGTACCTGCAAAAAGCTTCCCTTTAGGGCACCTATGTTTGGGCATTTATGTCGGGTAAACAGCTCGCCCTTTCTCCCCCATTCGAAAACGGGGTTTACATGCTGATTAGACAAAATTTAAAAATCGCGCTTGAAGATAAAACCAATCAACTGCTGACCTCTGCTTTAAATTTAAGCCTCGAAGTTGTTTTATACAAGTTCAACAGGTCAGATGGCCGAGT
Organism: Trididemnum miniatum; assembly: GCA_964006365.1. Classification (NCBI taxonomy): domain Eukaryota; kingdom Metazoa; phylum Chordata; class Ascidiacea; order Aplousobranchia; family Didemnidae; genus Trididemnum; species Trididemnum miniatum. The sequence continues at coordinate 1,922,414 of OZ023246.1, read as the reverse complement.
GGTAAGAGCGTCCGCCTCTGAAGCTGTAGATTGGGTTTCATTCCAAGTCGGGTCAAACCAATGACTTGAAAATTGGTATTCGCAGCTTCCCTGCTGCTTGGCGCTTAGCTTAAAGGGTTGTGTGGAGAATAAGCCGGCAAGTTTACTTGATGTTCCGTTGGGAAAGTCACTTAACGGGATTCCCCCATCTTGGTGTGGTAGACAGGTGGCCGGTAACTCCAAAGCAGAGATGGGCATTTATCGCGATAATTTATCGGCGATAATTTTTTACCGATTACCGTCATCGCTCAAAATAGTTTGGATTTATCGATTTCCGATATCGCTTTTGTAATATATTTTGTTATCGCCGATAAATTATCGCGATAAACGATTGTTTATGCACACAGTGTTCAAAGTTAGTGAGTTGGCGCTATGGCAAAATTCACGGTGTCGATAAAGTCTTGTTGCAAATTAAAAAGTCTCTCTTCGTTGTGTTTAATCCCACCGCAGCAGAGTCCGTGAACTGCTCTTTTTTCTTGAAAAATCTGGAAAAACTCCTATGTGATTTGACTTCGAAGAAAAAAAACTTCGTCAAACACATTGAAGGTTTACCGCAACATTTATGGGAAAAATTTATCGGCGATAATTCATCGACTACCGATATCGCTTTAAGAAATTGATATTTATCGATTATCGGTATCGCCCAGAGCATTTTTGAAATTATCGGTTAGCGTTATCGCTTTATCACAGAAAGATTTATCGTGCCCATCACTGCTCCTGAGCGAGCTTATAATAGCACTTTTATCGCTTTCTCGTGATAGGAGGATAAACATGCAACTAAATGCTAACACAAATGATTAATTTTTTACTTCCAGAGCAAGCTTTGAAGATTAAAAAGAAGAGCACCGCCCCAAAGTCTGACCGGACCACTAACATCACGTGGACAGAAGACTGGCTGCAAATATTCCAGGAGGAGAAGAGATTGATTGAAGTCATTAACGTTGGGGAGATTCAAGATGCCCAAGGTATGAGATGAGCAATGGAACGGTTGTCTTGATCATCATATTCTCACATCTTTGTCTTTGTCCTGCAGCGGATGTACACAGAGCCGCATTAGGACTTCGGGACCCCCCGTCGCTAATTTTTGGGGGGCCACTAGTTTTTTGCCGACCTTATTTTAACGTTAACAGCGGATCTTTTTTTTGAAGACGCGATTTAACGATCTGTGGCACGCTCCTAACCGATGGGCCCCCATGTCAAATATTCGTGGGGCTATAGCTACCCCTCCTTATTTCAGCCCAAGATGTGCCCTCATGCATAAAAAAATTTTATTAAGTAGATTTAGATTGCATTTTTTGTTTAGAGTATCATTTAAATCGTGTCAGTATAAGGCTTGATCATTTGCTAAAAAATAAACCGCTACAGTTACTCAAAAATGCGAGAAAATTATTGTTTTTACTGCCTGGGAAACTCTGCTGCTAATGATTGATTGATTAATTTCTTCATTTTTATCCTCCTGTTACGAGAAAGCGACGGAGGCGCTATGCTTAGGACGAATCCAGACTCGCTTAGGAGTTGTCTCTGTTTCCAAATTTTCCGCTTGAATTTTGCTTCTGACTTCTTCAATGTGCTGCTTGTTTGATTCCACCAAGCAGAGATAATTGTCGTGAAGCATCTTATCCAAGGACGCAGCGACGAGGTTTGAGTGGGAGTTGAACCACCAACCTTGCGACCATGGCCGTCGTAAAAACAACGCTACAAACCACTCGGCCACGCTGCCAACTTAAGTCTTTTGCTGCCAACTGCCAACTTAATGATAATACTTTTGCCAATGGCCTACTGCAAGTCTGCAATCAATAAAATATTCGTAAAACGATCTTGACCAGCCGGCTAGCATAGTCGTTAAAGACACTTCTAGCGGTGCTGGAGGTCTAGGGTTCGATTACCGGGCCGGTCAAATCGGACGCGGTATCGCCAACGGCTCGCCACCGCTGCGATGTTTCTTCGGAGCTGTGTTGCCCAGGCGCGAAGCCGAGGAGACGGGTCCCGCCACTGGTTACACGCTTCGGCGTGATACCACTAGTTAAATAAAGATTTGATTTGATTTTGACGTTTGAAAAGCTATGGCCATCGTATTAACACCATGACTCATTATTTCAGAAGATAAAGAGGAAAAATCAAAAAAATCCAAACTGAGACAGTTCCAAGTTTCAACGCTTTGCTTTTACGAAAAACAAGTCAAAACTAAAGGTGATGAAGAGAAATCTTCCGTTTATGACGGCTTGGCCCGAGAACTTTGGTCCCCCATCGATGACGTAAGTAACATGACCTTAATTTTGGTCGACTTAATTTTCTAATCAACTTCGTAGCCAGGATGAGGCCACCGGGGGAATGCCCTCCCCCTCACCTCCCGGGTTTGACGCATGACGACTTTTTTTGGAGAGATGGGTCACTAAAGGAGAATGGAAACGGATATTCTCGTTGTCCGGAACCTGCCCCCTAAGCTTATCTCTTGCTTCGCTCTTAGTTGCAGTTCTGTTGGGTAAAGCCTTGATTTTGCAATCAAATTTTGAAAATCTGCTCGTTCCACCAAGTTAATATCGGAAATATGCATTTTCTTGTTTTGGGGAACTTTGATGGCGGCCGGATTTAGACAATGAGCGGCCCTAGGTTATGTTAATATCGGTACGCCGCTAGTGTTCATAGGTTGGCGGTCGAACTCATCTCTAAGTAAATAAAGGTTGCCTTGGTGGGTCTCCCAAAAAAGGTCTTTCCGTAATCGCGTCGAGCCCTTTTGTTCGTGAATAGGTCCCTCATTTCTCCGAGGCCATAGGCTTCAGCCTGCTTAGCCTATTGGTAGATCCAGCCCTGCTTGGTGGTAAAAAACATCTTTGCTCGCTGTAATCACCCTGTGACTGTTATGACTTTTATTTACGAGATGTAGCACGGGTACGTACGAAATCTCGTGTACATGAGAGGCATGTGTGGAGAATAACGCTGTTTAAAAATCCGAGGAAGACACTGAAAAACGGTCTTAGCTTCCAAAAAGTATAATATTGTAGAAAAATACCATGAGTTGAAAATAGTAGGAAGGTTTATACGGAAAAAATCAAATAATCATTACACTCACGGTATTGCACCGAAGCGTGTAACGAGTGGCGCATCTCCGCGGCTTAGCGTCTGGACAACACAGCTCCGAAGAGACATCGCAGCGGTGGCGAGCCGTTGGCGACGCTGTGTCCGCTTTGACCAGCCCGGGAATCGAACGCAGATCTACCGCATCGATATCAGTGCCTTTAGCCACAACGACAACTGGTTTAACCGTTCTCTGTCATTTTAAGGTGCATTGTAGCGTCATCGTTTCAATGCAATGTTGCCTAGCAACAAATGAAGCGCAATTGTTTACGCACAATTGAACTGCCATGTTAATTGAATTGAAATTCAATTCAAACGCTTTATCATTATAGAGAATGGAACAATAACTTATGCGTTGAATAAACGGAAGCTGTTCGCCGGAAGTCCTTCCCTCTATTGTTTATATCAGTTTAAACCGTTTCTACGTGTTTGAAGCTACCAAAGTAGATCTAAAATATTCACACGTCCCAGTTATTATTTTATTATTGGCATATTTATTCTCCTATCACGAGAAAGCGACGAAGCGCAGCGCTGTACGAGCTCGCTTAGGAGTTGCCGGCCATCTGTCTGCCACACTAGTATTTTAGTATTTAGTAGCATATTTATCCTCCTATCACGAGAAAGCGATCAATGCGCTATACGAGCTCGCTTAGGAGTTGCCGGCCATCTGTCTACCACACCAAGATGGGGGAATCCCGCTGAGTGCCTCTCCCAACGGCACAACAAGTAAACTTGCCGGCTTGTTCTCCACACTGTCCCTTTAATGCTGAGCGTCAAGCAGGGAAGCTGTGAATACCAATTTTAAAGTCATTGGTTTGACCCGACTCGGAATGAAACCCGAGTCTACAGCTCAAGAGACAGGCGCTCTATACCACTCGGCCATCTGAGCTGTTAAGTGCCTTTCCCAACGAGGGGGAATTCCGTTAAGTACCTTTCTCAACGGCACAACAAGTAAACTTGCCGGCTTTCTCCACACTGTCCCTTAAATGATGAACGTCAAGCAGGGAAGAAAAGAACACCGATTTTGACCCGACTCGGAATCGAACCCCAAGTCTAGCGATCCAGAAGCAGACGCTCTATACCACTCGGCTATCTGATCGGTTTGTACTCGCATGACCCCACTCCTTATTTAACCCCCCTCAACGGAACATCTTTGAACTGTAAATCTGTGATAAAAACTTACTTACGATAATGTTTGTTTATATTTTTAGTTTTGATAAAATAATTTTTGATTTTGGTCTTTTTGTTTAACCGGTATCAAAGCACAGCGGAAACCAATTGTTAAAATAATAACCGCAAGGTGGCAGTATAAATATATGGATAACGTA